>BLBF01018692.1:11090-42451 GCA_015471245.1 Laticauda colubrina
GAGAAAGTGATTGGCCCAAAGTCACCCTTACTAGTTTTGTAAGGTGGGACCAGAACTCATGGTCTCCTCATTTCTAGCATGATTATATTAACTACAACACAAATTGGTTCTATTATAGTTATAATATATATTTATTAAAAATCTAAATATAAAATAATTATTATAAAGTTTTAAAGTATAAAATTATTTTATCAGAGAAATAAAAATTATTTTATTTAAAGGACAAATATGAAATCTGATTTTCCTACTTCTTTGAACTAAGTCTTTAATCAACTGCTATAGTATCCCAAAAATTCAGTAGTAATAATAACGTTTATCCAGTGAGAATTAAGTTGCTTAAGATTGGATTACATTTTATTTAAATAAGTAATTGAAGTAATAATAAATGAAGGAATCCTAAATAAGAAAAAATTAAGAAATGATTTACAAAAGCAATGTCAAAAATGAAAATGTTTAAACATTTCAACATAACTGATTTAACTGGCTAAACCCTAGCCACTATAGAAAACTCCAGCCAAAGAATCATCAGAGAAGCCATAGAGATTGAAAAAAGACCTGAAAGCATGAATAGAAGAGATGATTCCACCAGACTGTCAATCATTTGGTAGCCTGCACTCTCAAATAGAAAGATCTCCACACCACAAGCCAGGCAAACATCTGGGCTCAAACAGACTCCCTCTGATACCTCCATCTCAAACACACCCCAATCAGGCACCTAGATGAAACCTAGTTTCCTAATCGATAATAGCCGTCCTTTCACACGAAGCCAAGCTGCACTGAAAGCCTCCAATACAGGAATAGAGTGTTGCCAGCCAATCAAAGCCACAAAGCAGACAGAAGAAACCAGAAACACCAATCAAACAAACTCCAAGTCCAATAAACACAGACCAAGACTCCCAACCAATCAGGATGTAGAAAAAAACATCCTGGCACAAGAATAGGCTAGCCTCATATTTAAAACCAACGCCTGTGATAGCTTGACCCACATACAAACTCCATACAGTAGCCTGATGATGGCAGATGAGATTCTGCTGAAACGTTGCTACAACTTTAAAAGCACTACAATGACATGGGATAATACCCGAGGAAGGCTGAACAGCACACATGTAAGTACCCGCGAAAACTTTAAAAAACATACATACATACATACATATTACATTAGATTTTCTAAGATTATTCTTTGAAATACAGGTGAAACTCAAAAAATTAGATTATCGTGCAAAAGTTCATTTATTTCAGTAATGCAACTTAAAAGGTGAAACTTATATATGAGATAGACTCATTACATGCAAAGCAAGATAGTTCAAGCCGTGATGTGTGATAATTGAGATGATTACGGCTTAAAGCTCATGAAAACCCCAAATCCACAATCTCAGAAAATTAGACTATTGTGAAAAGGTTCAAAATTCTAGGCTCAAAGTGTTCCACTATAATCAGCTAATTAAGCCATTGGCTTTCTCCTAGGGCTGAGAGAAAGTAATTAAGGCCCGGTCCTACTGCACTTACGGATGCAAAGAGGATGTAAAATGTTTAAAAAAGCTTGCAATCCATTGGAAAACACTATGCATCTGTTGAGTACTCACTGCATACATGTTTCATACGTTCTATCCGTCAAGCATCCATCCACTCAATTTCATCCGCACAAGAAGTTTTGAGCTGCACAAAACTTTGTGAATGGATGAACTTTCCACCGCGTACGATGTACATCCACGACATATAGAGGTAACAAACCTTCCATGTCCGTTATCATCCGTTAAATGTCCGCTGTATCCTCTCTGCATCCTCTGGCCATCCCATCAACTCACATCCGCTGCAGCTAAAAACGGAAAGAGGGAGGAAACAAAAGGTACATGGAACATCTACAAAGCGTGAGTAGCACGGAAATAGGTGGACAAAACGTTTGTATCTGGGATGTATCTGATATATTTAGGACACCTAGTGGACAACTGATATTTTCGATAAAAAGGGGGAGATAATCATCTGGATCTC
This sequence comes from Laticauda colubrina, assembly GCA_015471245.1. Classification (NCBI taxonomy): domain Eukaryota; kingdom Metazoa; phylum Chordata; class Lepidosauria; order Squamata; family Elapidae; genus Laticauda; species Laticauda colubrina. The sequence continues at coordinate 13,080 of BLBF01018692.1, forward strand.
TGCGATGGTGGACCATAGAGTCCCACTATGGTTTCACTGGAGGTTTATCTGTCCCACAACTATCCTTATCTATCCCATAAACATGCAAAGGCTTAACCATTTTTTCAAAGTTTTCACCAACACTTTATTAAGTAAAAAAAATGAACCAAGTAAATTAAGTGTCTTCAGCAAAGATAACCTTTATTAACTTTCTTAGATAAACTTTATGACTTTATTAAAGAAGCAAAATGAACCAAGTAAATTGTATTAAGTGTCTTAAGCAAAGATAACCTTTAATAACTTTCTAGGGTAAACTTTATGACTGTATTAAATAAGCAAAATGAACCAAGTAGTCTGAAACAAAGATAAACTTAACAAGTAAACAACTCAGTCTCTGACACTATTCTCAGTCACTCTGAGTCATGTCCATGGTCTCAGCTGTTAAGCAGGCAGGGACTGTGGAGGTGGCTGTGGCTTGAGTGCTGGTCTGAGGTGCCATTGGGATGCTTGGCCCCGAGGGTACAACAGGTGGTGGTGTGTTCAGGAAGCTATCCGAGAGCTGACTCAGTCCCATGAGTTTGAGAAGCCCTTCATCAAGGACTTGAGATGTCAGGCCCAATACTGATGACAGATTGTCCGTTGATGGGCTTGGCTGTGGGGTGAAGGAAGGGTTGGGAGGAATGTAGTGGGGCTGTCTGGTCTGCAGCTGGGTGAGGACTGGTGTCTGTGGCATCCGATGAACCTGGGCCTGGACTGGGAAGTTCTGCTTGTGCTGTGGGAAGTCCTGTAGTCATAGCCTTGGTAGGTGAGGGGCTGTTGAAAACCGTGGAAAGGCTGTGACATCACCTGGGGTGGAGGAGCAGACCTGGACTGGGTAGGAGAAGCTTCAGCTGGGCCTTGAGAGTTGTGCAGAAATGCTGTGATCTTCTGCTTCATCACCTAGTACTGGGCCTCGGGCAGGTCCCTCAGGGTCTGGCTCACGTAGGTGATGAAGATGTTCCGATCCAAGGATGCTCTTTCCAAGTGGACAAGCTGAGAGAGAAGTTCTGTGCTGGTCTTCATTGTGTCCCTGATCTCCAACAGCACACTATGTTCCTGGCCCTCCAGTTTGCCTCTCTGCCTGCATCCTGTGGAGCTGGGGGTGGGGGTGGGGGTGGGGTGGCCTCTGGTGGCTGCTGCTTCTTCCTCCATTTGTGACAGCCTCCACGGGATTTGTCATCCTCCACGGGATCCTCCAAGTCCTCCGGCATGGGGAGTGCAGCAGTCGGGGGGTCTCTGCTGTGGGGCCCTCTGAAAACACCCTCCTGGACAGGGTATCTGTCTCCTGACTGGAAGAGAACTGGCTGTCTGTGGGCTGTCTGAGGGAGAGGGGTCTCAGAGGGGCTGCTCCTCGGTGGCTTATCTCACCCTCCAGGAAACTGCACTTGGCCATGACGTACATCTCCCAGTCAGTGAGCTTGACAGCGGCCTGGCCGGATTTCTTGAGGTGTAGCTTGCCATATAAGGTGTGCATGTGCTTCCACCATCCAAGGAGTACTTCTGCAATGTACCCCAGGCTCTCTGCCTTGTTTCTCCAAACTGCCTGCTTCTTCTTGGTGTCCCGATAGAGTCTGTGGCCCTTTCTCCAGAGGTACTCGTTCTCCCTCAGCCATTCCAGCACTTCCTCCTCATGCTCCTCGGAAACGGTGTACTGTTTCCTCTCTCCCTTCTCCTTCCCTTGCCTCTTCCTCCCTCTGGCAGGGGCTTGAGCAGGGCCTTCAGGGGCTTGAGCAGCAAGGCCTTCAGGGGCTTGAGCAGCAGGGCCTTCAGGGGCTTGAGCAGCAGGGCCCTCAGGGGCTTTAGTAGCAGGGCCTTCAGCAGCAGGGCTTTGAGGGCCTTGGGGCTGGTCCACCAAAGCAGCAGCAGCAGCAGCAGCAGCTTCAGAGTCAGTGCCAGAGGGTGGGATGCTGGTTCTGGCCTTCTTCACCTTGCCAGGGCTTGAACAAGTAGGCATGGGCTTCCTCTTCTTGCTTGACTGATGAACCATGGTGTTCGTGCAAGATGTATGTGGCAGCACCTCTTTCCCCTGTATGCTGACTGCATGCGTGCTGCATCCTTTTATATCCGTGGAGCTGGTGCAATTCATACTCCCCGTATGTGCAGTGAACGCTTTGCATCTGATATACATCTGCATGGCATCCCCTTTGTTTCCTATAGGCATCCGTGATGTATCCGATATACATCCACTATGCATCTGCCCCTTCCGCTATGCATCCGCTTCGAAATTCTTCCCTGGAACTCCTTCGGAGGTGTCATCCGCTTTCATCTGCTTTCATCCGCTAGGCTTCTGATGAACATCCATTTAACATCCCCATTACATACTACCCACATCCGTCTTTTCCGCTCTTTTCCGTTCTGTTTATGCAAATTTTGCCCCTTTTTGGAGCGGATGACAATGGATGGAGCCACCCCCGAAATTTTGCTCATCCGCTGTGTCCTTTATGCATACATTTTGTATCTTTCGGCCAGTGGGACTGGGCCTTTAGCCCAAAGAAAATTGCAAAAGAAGTTGGATGTTCCCAAAGTGCTGTATCAAAACACATGAATAAAAAGTTATGTGGAAGGAAAAAGTGTGGAAGAAAAAGGTGCACAAGCAGCAGGGATTACCGCAACCTGGAAAGGATTGTCAGGAAAAGGCCATTCAAAAGTGTTGGGGACTTTCACAGGGAGTGGACTGAGGTTGGAGTCAGGACATCAAGAGCCACCACACACAGACTGATCCTGGACACGGGTTTCAAATGTTGTATTCCTCCTGTCAAGCTGCTCCTGAACAACAAACAATATCAGAATCATCTTATCTGGGCTAAAGAAAAACAGAACTGGTCTGTTGCTCAGTGGTCCACAGTCCTCTTTTCTGATGAGAGCAACTTTTGCATCTCATTTGGAAACCAAGGACCTAGAGTCTGGAGGAAGAATGGAAAGGCACACACTGCAAGATGCTTGAAGTCCAGTGTGAAGTTTCCACAGTCTGTGTTATTTGGGGAGCCATGTCATCTTCTGGTGTTGGTCCACTGTGCTTCATTATGTCCAGCGTCAACACAGTTGTCTACCAGGACATTTTGGAGCACTTCATGCTTCCTTCCTCAGTCGAGCTTGATGGGGATGCTGACTTCAATTTCCAGCAGGACTTGGCACCTGCCCACATTGCCAAAAGCACCAAAACCTGGTTGAATGACCATGGGATTACTGTGCTTGATTGGCCAGACATGACCTGAACCCCATAGAGAATCTATGGGGCATTGCCAAGAGAAAGATGAGAGGTATGAGACTGAACAATGCAGAAGAGCTGAAGGCCACTATTGAAGCATGCTGGTCTTCCATAACACCTCAGCAATGTCACAGGCTGATAGCTTCCATGGCACGCCGTATTGAGGCAGTAATTTTTGCGAAAGGGGCCCAAACCAAGTACTGAGTACATATGCATATTTATACTTTTTAGAGGTCCAATATTGTTCTATGTACAATCCTTATTTTATTGATTGCATGTAATATTCTAATTTCCTGAGATTGGGGTTTTCATGAGCTGTAAGCCATAATCATCACAATTATGACACATCACGGCTTGAATTATCTTGCTTTGTATGTAATGAATCTATATCATATATTAGTTTCACCTTTTAAGTTGCATTACTGAAATAAATGAACTTTTGCACGATATTCTAATTTTTTGAGTTTCACCTGTACAGGAGGAAAATTTAAATTCACATGTTTTGCCTTTAAATTGCATCAGAAGTTGGTACACTAAAAATCCTTTCTATAATAAATTAGCTATTGACGATTCAATGAAATAAATAGAAAGGTGATTGGAAAACATCTGTTACCAGCAATGATATATTCTAGTTATACAGAAATAGATATGATGTTAATATCTCAGTAAAAATGTCAATTACATTTTAATATTTTAATGGCTACACCATTATGATACCATTTAAGAAATGAGTAAATTATTCCAAGAAGATTTCAGCATAAATTAATGGGAGAGGGTCCATTATCAAGTCATTAGAGTACAAAACTCTGATGGCATAATATTCTGTCTGCAAAGCTGTAGGGGCCATGACCACTTTAATTATAATGCATTTTCAAAGCAGTAAAACTAGGGATTTTGACTCATGTTAATAGTACCGCAATTCATTAAGATGAAACAATGATTGGTCTGTCTGAGGTATAGTTTGTCTACTTGGTTCTTTTGTAAGCTACCAATCACTAATAATTCTTCAGGCATCAACTTGCTTCTGTTTTTGAAAGAATGGATTGATGCAAAAGTGCTGTCCATTCTCCTAAATTAGTAGTACAACTCGAAATGCCTTAGTCCTCTGACTGTTAGAGTCACAGGCTTGTATTGGTTGAAATGTTTTGCTGTGTCACAGCCATAACATAGCATTACTCAATGACAGAGCAGTTTAAGGGCTAGAACAGATACAGTGGTTATTTGGTACCAGGCTAGAAACTGAGCAACCATGAGTTTTAGTCCTGCCATAGGCATGAAAGCAAACTTGATGACTTTGGGCCAGTCACTGACTCTCAGCCCAGCCTTCCTTATAGCATGGCTGTTGTGGAGAATATAAGAGGAAAAAGGAGTATGTTTGTGGCCTTGAATTATTTATAAAAATAATAAAGGTGGGATATAATTAAATACACAAATAAATAAATAACCTAGTAGGGAACAAATAAAAGTTAGCAACATACCTAAGGCATTTCGTTCTGGTAGTTTGTTTAATGTCCATGTAAAGGATGCATAGTTTCTGGATGATTTGGGGATCTGGCATACCCCTGGCTCTTCAAACTCTATAGCTAACTTGGGCTGTAATTAACTTACAGTATAAGCAAGCTTCCTGATACCACATTGATCCCCAAAGCACAGCTGAGATTCGGGGAAATAATGAAGCATGCTTACAAATGAGGCAAGCCAGAAGTATTGGCTTTAGATTTATCTGAAAGCAACACTAGACCAACATTCCACCCAGTTTTTCCAGCAGCATTTAAAAATATTGTAGCTTAAGCCCCATAATAAAATGGCATTTGGTACTCCCAAGTCAATAATTTGGGTTCTGATAGATACCATAACTCATATCCTTGGAGACTGCAAGAGGACTGTGTTAAATTGCCTATTATATTATCTTAGTTCACTGAAATAAATGTTGATTATGATGCTAGGGCATGGGTATTTTTTTATCTTTCATAGTGCTCTACAACATTTACAAGTCTATAATTAGTTCATAATTCTTATCCCTCTTAGATATTTTTCCCAGAATCACATTTTCCAGCATTATTTGACTGATAGAGTGTTACTTTCTCAGTTTTGTCTAGTGAGTTTCAAGGCTGGACGGAGATTTAACCTGTTACCAGTTATCAACCTTCAGCGCCACAATAGCTTCTGAGAAAAAACAACAGCTTTCCCAGACTTGGAACAATGATAATTTCATCCCCAACCTTTTTAATTTTGCTGTCATTTACTTAGCAATGAACCTGGCTTATTAAAACCCTTATGAAAGTTGTATAAAATAATGTTCTTTTTGAAAAAATATATTTTTGGTTTGTCACTGTAAGAGCACCCTGCTTCAGTTAAATTTCCCTGCCCCAATCCACAATATTTACATTCTCACATAGGATAGAATAACAGAGTAGGAAGGAACTTTGGAGGTCTTCTAGTTCAACTCCCTGCTTAGGCAGGAAACCCTACACCACTTCTGACAAATGATTATCCAATCTGTTCTTAAAAACTTCCAGTGATGGAGCATTCCCTTTATTTCAGCTGGGATTTCATTATTATTCCAACAATGAACAGCAAACTAAGGGGCCTATAATATATCCATACAGTCAGTTAAGTCTGCACTAGTAGTTTCTGAGCCCTGTCCTCTTCTGATGGGGTCCTAAAGACAGCAATTTATTAGCAATGCCAGAATAGATTTATGATCTGATGGACTTATTAGCAATCATACGACATTCGCTGAGATGCAGCAACACGTCTGCAGCAAAATAAACTGTCATCAGTAAAGATAGGACTCCAATTAATCTCAGTTATTTTCACAGGTGGTAGGCTTCTGACAGCCAAAATGAGAGGGTGAAAATATAAGGTAACCTATAAAACACAGAGATTAACATATCTTCTCAGACAGATTTTGAATTAAATTATTCTGTCACAATGGAAGGGTATCCTTTCTCCTTTTTGTCTGCATATATAGGAAGGCTTTTTATCTATATAACACAGCATTAGCACTGACAACCATTCATGCACCATTGGCTACACTCTGTACAGTATTATCATTATGTCTCTCTAATTTTCTATATAGAAATACTTGAGAAGGTAGTTATTTATACAGTGGAATTTTAATATATTTCTGTTCAGAAAAGCAGAGAGGTAACATTGTACTTGCTAGAAGATAGAGTGAATCAAATACAAAGTTTTGTATGATTGTTGTTCCATATGGATTCTTAAATCAGTTGGGATTACAAAAGAATAAAGTGGTTCCTTAGTTAAAGGCATAGGTTGACTAGGTTTGTAGTAAAGATAATAGAAAAATACTTATTTGTTTGTTTATGGACAAAATTGGACTTAGCTGGGGGAGGGCAAGTAAATCAAATTAGCTGTTGGAATAATATATCAGTTGTTATGTATGGAACTTGGTAGGCTCCAAGTTCCCTATTCTGATTGGCCGAAAAGGCCATTCTCGGATTGGCCATTAGACAACCAATCCGATTGGCCCACTGGACGGCGGGAACACTTAAAGTGGTGTCATTGGCCACAAGCCACGAGCAAGCCACTATATAAAGGGCTGCCGCGGCTTGGGCTCTTGTTCCGTTACCATTGCTTACTGAGTTAAAAAAAGAGTTTGTTGTTGGAACCCGGTCTCGCGCAACTTATTTCCAGACGGAACACTGGAGACGAGGATGGGATCATCGTAGAAGTGTGAGACCGAAGCACGTGGTGATCTGAACCAAGCAAGAGAGATGGCCGGTAACAACACGCTGCCCGCACCATTCAATCCTGATGAGGAGGATTGGGAGTCATATATATATCGCTTTCTTATGTTTTTGTAGAGCAATGAACTGCAGGAAATATCTGATCAAAGGAAGAGGGCTGTCTTCCTTACACACTGCGGACCAGCCGTCTTTAAAATAGCAAAGGTGCTGGCTAAACCAACAGATGTCAAACAGATGACTTGGCCCGAGTTGAACAGAATGCTCAAAGCACATTACGCACCTGTGGTCTCCAACATGATAAAAAGACAAGAGTTCTACAAGAGAGACCAGAAGGAAGATGAAACCATCGGATATTTTGTAGCAGCCCTGAGACACATTGGAAGAGCCTGCGAGTTCCAGAACATGGACAAGGCCATGAGGGACTGCGTGGTCCGCAGTTGAAGGACAATACACTTCAGAGTAAGCTGCTGAATAGACCAAACATAACCGTGGCTGAGGCTATTGCAGAAGCAACCGCCGCCGAAGCAGCAAAGAAGTCAGCAGCCACCATGCACCAAATGAATGCGATTCCAGATCCACCAAACCAAGCCAGAGAGAAGAAGGCAGAGAGAAGCAAGAAACAGCCCACAGCGACCACTCACTACAAAGATCTCAAAACCCAGAGCGACACCAATGATGAAAATGAAGATGTCCATAGACTTCAATCATACAAAAAATGGTGGGAAAAGAGAAGAAACAGGCAGGAGTTTCAGTGTGTGGGATGTGGGGGCAACCAGCCGCGAGCTGAATGCAGGTTCCTAGATGCAATCTGTAGGGCTTGTAACAAACGGGAGCACATCGAAAGGGTCTGCCGAAACAAAAAGGGCTATAGTCCTAAAAGATGCAGCAGCAATACCCCCCCCCCCAAGACATGAAGAAAGACAAGCTGGAAGCAGATGGAACCGAAGTAAACAAACCAGTGACAGAGAGGAAACGCACCAGACGGTAACAATCGGAAATGCCAGGGCAGAAAATGGGAAGAAGGTCCGGATAGAGGTGAACATCGAAGGGAAGCCCTGTGAGATAGAAGTCGACTCTGGATCTTTTCTATCTATGGTATCCTAGAATACCATCTGGCGCCTGATACCGGACATTAAACAAAAAGAACTACAAAAACCAAGACTGATTTTAAAAGACTACCAGGGAAATCGAATCCCGGTTGTGGGCCTTGGACATTTCCTCATCGAAATTAAGAACCATGCCAAAATCTTGCCTCTGACCATCATCGACCATGATCACCCTAGTCTGCTAGGGATCGAATGGTTCGTGCCCCTGGGAATCAGGATGACTGGGATAAACCTCATTGCCACAGCCAACTGGGAGGAGAGCCTGCTACAAGAATTCCAAGATGTTTTTGATGGAACCCTAGGCAAGTACAAGGGGACCCCAATTTCGTTTTGCCTAGACCCGAAAATAGCCCCCATCCATTTAAAAACCAGACGCGTCCCATTTGCCTTAAAACCAAAAATTGATGAAGAATTAAACAAATTAATAGCTCAAGGGGTGTTAGAGCCAATTGACATGCCAGGAGGGAAACACCCATCATGACTCCTGTGAAACCAGATGGGTCAGTGAACATCTGCGGAGACTATAAGGCAATCCTAAACCATGCGCTCCAACAAAGCGCATACCCAGTACTAGTAGTGCAACACTTATTGAACTCCCTAGGGAGAGGAATTTTTTTTTGCGAAGCTTGACCTCGCACAGGCATACCAACAACTACCTGTTGACACCACTACCACAGAGGCACAGACTATTGTGACACATAGACATATTGTGACTATTGTGACACACATTCAAGTGTAACCGTCTCCAGTTCAGTGTTAGCGTTGCCCCGGGGATGTTCCAAAGCCTCACAGAGCATCTGTTCAATGGAATCAAGGGAGTCATCCCTTATTTTGGTGACGTTCTGGTCTCAGCAAAAAACGCCAACCAACGAGAGAGCAGATTAAGGGACGTTTTAAGAAGATTTAGAGATGCAGGCCTCAAGGTAAAGCAAGAGAAATGTAATCTAGCCACCAACCAGGTCGAGTTTCTGGGCTATTTAATATCTGAACAAGCCATACACCCCAACGAAAAAAAGATAAAGGCAATCAAAGATGTACCTAGACCTAGGAACAAAACTGACCTTCAAGCATTCCTTGGTCTCGTAAATTTTTACAATGTGTTTCTGCCCCATAAGCAACCATAGCAGAACCTTTACATCGGCTGCTAGACAAAAAAACTATCTGGAAATGGGGCCACCGGGAACAAGCAGCATTTCAGGGTATCAAAGACCTATTAACGTCTCACAACGTTTTAATCCAGTATAGCAATACCTTGCCTTTGACGGTCACCTGTGATGCATTGCCTTTTGGAATCAGCGCCATCCTGAGCCACAAGCTACCAGATGGCAGAGAAGCACCGATTGCCTTCTATTCAAAGATGCTTTCCAAGTCAGAATGCAATTACAGCCAACTTGACAGAGAAGCAATCATTGCCGGAGTCAAAAAATTCCATGAGTACCTTTACGGTAGAACTTTTTCGATCATCACTGATCACAAGCCCCTGTTAGGAATCCTAGCAGGTAACAAGCCAACCCCGAACATTCTGTCACCTAGAATGATGAGGTTGTCTGAATTCCTTGCTGCCTACTCCTACACACTGATTCACCGCCCAGGAAAGACCATAACCCATGCTGACGCCCTGAGCCATTCCCCACTGCCCATCACAGAAGAGGACCCAGCTCCCACCATCTCCAAACTTCAACTTGAGACCTGCCCAAACCTGCCGCTAACTGCAGCGGACGTCGCGAAAGCCACCGTAAAAGACCCTTTGACAGCTCGCATCCTGAATTGGGTAGGTAAGGGCTGGCCGGAAGAAAACAAAACTGAGACTTTTAAGCCATTTCGCACCCGACAGACTGAGCTGTCTATCGAGAAGTGTTGCATTTTATGGGGTGACAAGGTGGTGATACCAAACAGACTCCAGGAAAATGTTTTGTGCATGTTGCACGAGGGGCACCTGGACATAGTTAAGATGAAAGCCCTGGCCAGGAGTTACGTCTGGTGGCCAGGGCTGGACAAAGACATTGAACATTGGGTGGCAACATGCCACGACTGTCAAAAATCGAGGCCTACCCCCCCCCACAGGCACCAGTTAGGAAATGGGAAACTCCTCCGGGGTCCATGGTCGAGACTACATATTGACTTTGCTGGGCCGACAAAAGGCAACACCTTTTTAATAGTTGTGGATGCCTACTCGAACTGGTTAGAAGTCATCCTTATGGCTTCCACAACCACCGAGGCAGTAATGAAACAGCTAGACAAACTTTTCTCCATGCATGGACTGCCTGATGTACTGGTCTCAGATAATGGGCCCCAGTTTACAGCATTAGCATTCGAGCAGTATTTAGCTGCCCAAGGTATCCGACATGCTTTAATGGCTCCAGCCCATCCGACTGCAAATGGCAGAGCTAAATGCATGGTTTGGTACACTAAGGAGGGCCTGGATAGAAAGGACAAGGGGGACATGCAAGAAAAACTAAACTGACTACTAACCCTACAGCACATTACCCCTAGCAGCACAACCAACAAAAGCCCAGCAGAACTCCTAATGGGTAGGAAACTGCATTTCTACCTCGACAGACTGCACCCCACTTACACTTGTGATAAATCCCCCGACTCCTCCAGCAAATACCATGCATTCAAAATAGGCGACCTGGTCCATGCGAAAAACCTCACCGGGGACCCATTGTGGCTTCCAGCCAAAATCACCCAGATTACAGGACCCCAGTCTTACTGACTACTCCTAGACGATGGAAGAGAATGGAAGCGGCACATCGACCAGCTTCGTTCTTGCCCCCTCGAATGCAAAAACACACTAGAGCCAAAGATAAATACCGACCAAAAAACAACTGAGGAGGGGGGGAAATACAAAATAATAAAAAAGGGAGAGAAGCTTGCTGCATCCTGCACAATCTCATGCACACCCGCTACCCAGTGTCAGGTGGTGCTCCATTAAAAATCCAAGAAAGAAATACTTAGACTCTTTAAGTTAGAGAAAAGTTATCTTTTACTGAAAGTGAAGTGGTAGCAACCAGAGAATTCTGAATCTGAGAAATTAGGCGCGTAATTCACAAATACAAAGTGATGGAAGTGTTCCCACCCCCAATAGTTCAGATGAAACTTCCAATTAGAAATTGTGAATATGATCATGTGGGCATCTTCAGGTGATGATGAGGCCTCTGTCCGTTGACCTTGGCATACTTTGATAACGGGTTGCAGTTGTGCAGAGAAAAGAAAGCTAAGCGAGAAATAGAAACCTAACTCTATTGTATGCTCCCCCCGCCTCATTTACACAACAGAAAAATGTAACACCTCCAGCTCACTTCCCAGATTCATCCCACTCTCCCCTCCCCCTGTTTCTTATGACAGCTGAAAGATGCAAAGCGATAGTAGAAGATCTTGAAGGCTGACATTCGGCCCTCCTAGAAAAAGGAAAACCATCAGTCCTAGAAGAGAGAGAGGAGAAAATATAAAGACAATTATTTATCATTAAACAATTACAGAAGATACACTCCTAGGGCTTAACAGGATACTTGTAACAAAATGCTTTGATCAACTTAGGGGCTTTAACATCGGTTTCGTTAACCCATTCGGCTTGTGAAGAAGGGAAATGTTTCCAGGCTACAAGATACTGGAGCCGATCCCTTCCATTTGCAAGAGTCCAGAATTTCTTTAACTTCAAAATGTTGTTCACCTTCAATCAGTATTGGTATGGGAGGGTCAGCCTGGATGGGTCTTAAATCAGAAGTATGTTCAGGAACACCGGATCAATTCATCAAAGAGTTTTCGGTAAGTTCAGCTGGGCTGTAACAGGATTTATAATCCGTTCAACTGTGAAAGAACCAACATATTTAGGACCAAGCTTCTTTGACTTTTGAGTGGTTTGCAGGTATCTAGTGGACAGGAAAACTTTGTCGCCTACTTTATATAATTTCTGTGGAGATCTTTTCTTGTCTGAAAACTTCTTATGAGCTTGATGGGCCTCATCTAATGCTTTGCGTGTTACTGGCCAGTTAAGTTGGAGTTGAGTTATCCATTCATCCAATGAATGGATGTTAAGCCTTTCACAAGAAAGTTCAGATATGGGTACAAAATCTTGTCCCAAAGCTACTTTAAATGGAGTAAATCCAGTACTACTATGTACGGAGTTGTTATATGCCACTTCAGCAAATGATAGTAAATCGGACCAGTTATCTTGTTGATAATTTATATAACATCTAAGATACTGTTCTAACACTGCGTTAGTCCTCTCACAGGCCCCATTAGTTTGAGGGTGGTGGACAGAGCTTAAGCCTTGGGCGGAGCCTATCAACTTCAGGAACTCTTTCCAAAAATTTGAGGTAAATTGGATCCCTCTGTCAGATATTATGCGTTCCGGAACGCCATGTAACCTATAGATATGTGAAATAAACAGTTTAGCCAGCGTCTTAGCAGATGGAATCTTGGAACAAGGTATGCAATGTACCTGTTTGGAAACCAAATTGGTTACCACCCAAATAACCGTGTTTCCACTGCTTTCGGGTAATTCTACTATAAAGTCCATAGAGATTTCCTTCGAGGGGGCTGTTGGTCTAGCTACATTTTGTAACAACCCTGCCAGCTTACCAGGAGGTCTCTTTGCCAAAGCACAAATTGGACAGCTAGCTATATAAGCTTCAATGTCCTTCTTTAAAGTCGGCCACCAGAATTGCTGCTTAACCAGGTATAAGGCTTTCACAAATCCAAAGTGACCAGCTGCTTTGGAATCATGAGCTTGTTGCAATATTTGGCTCTCAGCACCTGTGATAGTAGAAGATCTTGAAGGCTGACACCCAGTGTTGCAGAACAGACTTGTTGACCGTCAACAAGGGAATGGGCACATGGAGCCTGTTGAATGGAGGCAAGGACGTAACCTGATACATACTGTGGATGTACAAGGCCCCAACAGAGCTTCATGTGAAGGGAAGAAGCAGCGCAACCACTGAGACACTGGTGCAACTCCCCAGCTGGATCAGTGGAGTGGCAAGACAGGATGATAGATGCTTGATGGATGCTTCCTTGAGGCTGTCGCATAACACTGATGAGATTGTGCCATGTATGTTGAGTGGTCCTACAATGAATAGGGAATTAATAAAGAGCTTTGTTTATTTTAAAATGTGTTGATCAATGACTAAATTGTTATTGATGGTAAAGGTCCATATCTGTGGCAGCTGGGATGGTGGACCATACCAGTCCCACTATGGTTGTACTGGAGGTTTATCTATCCCACATCTATCCTTATCTATCCCACAAGCATGCAAAGGCTTAACCATTTTTTCAAAGTTTTCACCAACACTTTATTAAGTAAAAAAAATGAACCAAGTAAATTAAGTGTCTTCAGCAAAGATAAGCTTTATTAACTTTCTTAGGTAAACTTTATGACTTAATTAAATAAGCAAAATGAACCAAGTAAACTGTATTAAGTGTCTTAAGCAAAGATAAACTTTCTTAGGTAAACTTTATGACTATGTTAAATAAGCAAAATGAACCAAGTAGTCTTAAACAAAGATAAACTTAACAAGTAAACAACTCAGTCTCTGACACTATTCTCAGTCACTCTGAGTCATGTCCATGGTCTCAGTTGTTAAGCGGGCAGGGACTGTGGAGGTGGATGTGGCTTGAGTGCTGGTCTGAGGCACCATTGGGGTGCTTGGTCCCAAGGGTACAACAGGTGGTGGTGTGTTCAGGAAGCTATCTGAGAGCTGACTCAGTCCCGTGAAGTTGAGAGGCCCTTCATCAAGTACCTGGGATATCATGCACAAGACTCATGACAGACTGTCCATTGAGGGGCTTGCCTGTGGGGTGGAAGAAGCCTGTGGGGCTGTCTGGTCTGCAGCTGGGTGAGAAGTGACGTCTGTGGCATGCAATGAACCTGGGCCTGGACTGGGAAGTTCTGCTTTTGCTGTGGGAAGTCCTGGTAGTCGTAGCCTTGATAGGTGAGGGGCTGTTGAAAGCCGTGGAAGGGCTGTGACCTCACCTGGGGTGGAGGAGCAGACCTGGACTGGGTAGGAGCAGTGTCAGCCTGGGCCTTGATGGTTGTGCAGAAGTGCTGTGATCTTCTGCTTCATCACCTAGTACTGGGCCTCAGGCAGGTCCTCAGGGTCTGGCTCATGTAGGTGATGAAGATGTTCTGACCCAAGGATGCTCTGTCCAAGTGGACAAGCTGAAAGAGAAGTTCTGTGCTGGTCTTCATTGTGTCCCTATCTCCAACAGCACACTGTGTTCCTGGTCCTCCAGTTTGCCTCTCTGCCTGCATCCTGTGGAGCTGGGGGTGGGAGTGGGGGTGGGTTGGCCTCTGGTGGCTGCTGCTTCTTCCTCCATTTGTGACAGCAGGGCGTCATCCTCCACGGGATCCTCCAAGTCCACCGGCATGGGGAGTGCAGGTGTCGGGGGGGTCTCTGTGGGGCCCTCTGAAAACACCCTCCTGGACAGGATATCTGTCTCCTGACTGGAAGAGAACTGGCTGTCTGTGGGCGGTCTGAGGGAGAGGGGTCTCAGAGGGGCTGCTCCTCGGTGGCGGATGTCACCCTCCAGGAAACTGCACTTGGCCATGACGTACATCTCCCGGTCAGTGAGCTTGACAGTGGCCTGCCCCAATTTCTTGAGATGTAGCTTGCCATACAAGGTGTGCATGTGCTTCCACCATCCAAGGAGTACTTCTGCGTGTACCCCAGGCTTTCTGCCTTATCTCTCCAAGCTGCCTGCTTCTTCTTGGTGTCCCGATAGAGTCTGTGGCCCTTTCTCCAGAGGTACTCGTTCTCCCTCAGCCATTCCAGCACCTCCTCCTCATGCTCCTCGGAAACAGTGTACTGTTTCCTCTCTCCCTTCTCCTTCCCTTGCCTCTTCCTCCCTCTGGCAGGGGCTTCAGCAGGGCCTTCAGGGGCTTGAGCATCAGGGCCTTTTGGAGATTGTTCAGGGCCTTCAGGGGCTTGAGCAGCTGGGACTTCAGGGACTTGAGCAGCAGGGCCTTCAGCAGGAGGGCTTTGAGGGGCTTGAGGGCCTTGGGGCTGGTCCACCATCGCAGCAGCAGCAGAATCAGCAGCTTCAGAGTCAGTGCCAGGGGGTAGGATGGTGGTTCTGCCCTTCTTCATCTTGACAGGGCTTGAACGAGTAGGCACGGGCTTCCTCTTCTTCCCTGACTGACGAACCATGTTCGTGCAAGATGCATGTGGCAGCACGTCTTTCCCCTGTATGCTGACTGCATGCGTGCTGCATCCTTTTATATCCGTGGAGCTGATGCAATTCTTACTCCCTGCATGCGCAGTGAACGCTTTGCATCCGATATACATCGCGCGGCATCCCCTTTGTTTCCTATAGACGTCCGTGATGCATCCACTTCATCCGCTATGTGTCCATTTCAAAATTCTCCCCCGGAACCCCTTCGGAGGTGTCATCTGCTTCCATCCGCTTTCATCTGCTAGGCTTCCAATGAACATCCGTTTAACATCCCCGGTACATACTTCCCATGTCCATTCTTTTCCATTCTTTTCTGTTCTGTTTATGCAAATTTTTGCCGCTTTTTGGAGCGGATGACAATGGATGGAGCCACCCCCAAAATTTTGCTCATCCACTTTGTCCTTTATACATGCGTTTTGCGTCCGTCAGCCAGTGGGACTAGGCCTTACATACAAGTGTTATTTCCTTCCATTACAAGGATTGTTAGGGAAATGAGTTTCTGTTTAAAAAACAAGGGAACTCCTCTCTCTTTGTCTCTGTCTCTGTCACTGTCTATCTTCCTCTCTCCCTCTCTCTCTCTGTCACTGTCTTTGTCTCCCCTCCCTCTTTCTCTCTCCATCTCTGTCTCTCTCTCGCTCTCACATTCGTTCCTTTCTCCAGTTTCTACTTTTAGATTTTCTTTCTTTCTTTCCTTCCTTCCTTCCTTCTTGTCTTTTTTTCTTCCTTCCTTTCTTTCCTGTCTTTTTTTCCCTTTCTTTTCTTCCTTGTCTTTCTTTCTTTCTTTCTTTCTTTCTTTCTTTCTTTCTTTCTTTCTTTCTTTCTTTCTTTCTTTCTTTCCTTCTTTCTTTTCTTCCTTCCTTCCTCCTTCCTTTCTTTCTTTCTTTCACAAAAGTTCTTGTAGAATTCAGAAATGCCAACATTTCTTCCATTTGGAAGTCTCCTAAAGGTGCTATTTCAAGCAACTGGACTTTCTGGTTTTTCTCTGAATATATTTCACTTCTCATCCAAGAAGCTTTTTCAGCTTCTTGAGACTGAGAATCTTGGATGACTGACAATCTCCATTGTCCATTTGGAGTTTCTGTCTTGTTGCAACATTCATATGAGGGATAGTGCAAGTGCTAGTCATGTTTTAGTCATATAAATCCAGATAATCAACAATGAAATTAACAAATTACAAAGGCTAGGAATATGTTCCATCAAATATATGTGATGTTTGTATCATTCTATAAAGACAAAAATTAAGACCAATATAATTAAGTAGAAGTTTAAAGGTTATTTAGATGCAAATACATTGATTTTTTTTAGCTTCCTTGTTTGATTTGCAACCCACAACTTAGTATTTATTCTCCAAATTAATTAACCTTGTTATTTGGTTTTTTCTATATCTCTGTTTTTTAATGTTTGATCATTAATATATTTACAGCTTACAGCTTAATCATTTTCCCTTGTGGGAATAATGTAGCAATTTTGCACATATAGAAGGATTTAAAGGATTTGCTATATAGTGCCGAATACCATATTTCTTACTGAAAAGCTCCCAAATTATTTAACAATATTAGAAAAATGTTTTAGTTGATTCAACTTAATGTCTGCCTGCCTGTGTTTCTGTGTGTATGTGTGCACATGCACAACTATATACAGAATAATAATGCATATTAAGAGTGGGTGATCTGTGGTTAAAGGCTACAAGACCTCATCTTCATTTTAGAATTTCCAATATTGTACTTGCCTAAATCTATGTGCAAATTGCCAGTTTGAGACACTGTGGAATTTTCTCTTTTAGGCACTAGAACAACAGAGTTGGAAGGTACCTTGGAGGTCATCTAGTCTAACCCCCTGCTCAAGCAGGAGAGTCTATTCCAAATATTAGCTCTATCTAGGATCGAACTTACAGCCTCCTGATTGTGAATCTTCCATGAGTATTAATGTTTCTATTTTACAAAACTCTCTAAATTGCAAAGAGAAGGTAAAGAAGCTGAAGAAGCTTAACAGTCCATCCATGACTTTCCATGATGACTCTACAGTTCCGTTACAGTTCTTACTTGATTTGTAATTAAAAAATTTTTTTTTAAATGCAGCTTTGTTGCATGACAGCTCATGAGTTACATAAACAAGACAAAAATAAGAAAGTAGGTTGTATACAACATATGAATTGATGCCATATATTTTAATTTTACATTTTCTACAACAGAGGCCCTGATAACAGAAAAAGGAGGGGACATTTTTGTTTTTTCAAAAGCAGGGTGGTCCATTAAAAGGCCTTCATATTTAGGAAACCCTGATTCATATATTAATTATTAGTTTCGCACAAGTAGACCTTAAATACCAAAATGACATCTATCAGAAAAAACATTCCAGCAAATGCTTGACTACCAACAGACTTTGAAATTCAACATGAAATCAGAATGACCTTAGTAGTAAATAAGAAACTAATGGGAAGAAAATCGATGGCATATGTATAAAACATGATGAAAGAACAAATTAAAAGTATAAATTGACAGCTACTAGTCAGCAGACATTAAAACAGTAGAGATAAAACAGATGAGCAGATCAATTGTAGTATAAATTAAAAGCTAATCATTATACATTACAAAAATTAGAAGTGTATTATCTGGAATTAAAAAAATAATAGAATTTATACTAGATAATCCTCTCTGAAACAGTACTTTAAACCTCATGTAACTATTGAATGGCTAGTTTCTACACTTCAGCATGCAGTGGCAATCTGGAACAGGCAATGTTCAAAGAAGACCAGTTGGAGAATACCGGAAAGTATTTTTTTTCAAGGCACTGTGGCACCAATATTTAAAGTATATTCAAGATTAATGTGATTTGAAATAAATATAATTTCTTCTTGAATCATTCTGTATTATCTTTTCAAAAATGTAGTCTCATGGATAGCACATTAATAGATCTGAGGCTGTTAAGATATTGTAGCTAGTTTATTCCATTCCAGAAATAACTAGAGAAACAGCCACATCTAAAACTTTCAGTGAAAATGGTAAAATGCTAAAATAAGGAATGGTAAACTTTTTACAGCTTTCTTACACTGAATGGTCAAAAGAACTAATCACAATGTCTTATTGTACTTATTGGTCTTTAGAGAGCTACCTCTAATTGGACAGAATGTGATCTTATCCTATCCAGAAATGAATTCATTTCTAGGAATCAAGCATCAAATACTTTTGCTATCTGGGTGACTCAAGCTTATAATAAATAGGCAACCATAATTTGCCATCACAGGCAATCCTTACAAGGTGTGATATATTTAAGTCTGAGCTCAATAAGGAGAACATAGTGGTTTACTTTGAAAATAGTAGAAGAATGTGGCTGCCCACCAAGAGTACATAAATATAATAGACATGACTAATAAAGTCAAAATGTTAGTTGCTCTTGCTGAGCCTGTCTCTGCTGTGAGTACTGATTTATGAGATTGTATGAGCAAAGACTGACACATTTGCTGAATCTTTTCAGAATAAAGGGATTATTAGCAGCATCAGTTTCCTAAGTGTTATATGGTTTTAGGGATAAGTACCAAAACAGAACAGGGAAGAACTGAATTTTGACAAAGCTAAAAAAAAAATTATTTTTTTAAAATAAATTTTATAAAGTTTCCAAATTTTAAAAACATAAAGTAAAACTTTATATATTGTTATCAACATCAAGACATCTTTTGCATCTCCTCACATTTTTCAGTATATGTGTTTACTTATTCCTTTACCATTACATCTTACTCTTACTATAAATCAATATCTTTTATCCTTACATCTCAATCTTCTCCATGGTATATTTACATATTCCCTCATTCTTTTCCTAATTGCTATTTTATTTATTTATTTTATTTTGAAAACAAAAGACAGAGAAGATTCAATCTATTATAGAGCCTGGCATGCCTGGTATGAATGGTTTAGAAATAAAAAGACAAAGCTAAAAAAAAATAATTTGTATAAGGATAACAAGGAATTTATTGATGGCAAACGGAATGAGAAGATGAGGGTTTGCTTTAATTTTAATATAAAAATTTCAAAACCATTAATTACTCTGTTCATATAATTAATTGGAACCAAAGAACCAAACTTTTTCAAATTATGAGATGCGCTTCAAATAATTAAGAATCCTTGTTTATCATTAGGTTTTCCCCCCATGTACTTAGTTTCTTGTAAGGATGGTTTGATTAAATGTTCTTTCCGCTTCCATTCTGAATTCTTTTAAAAAGGAACAAAAAGGCCCCAAAAGAGTAATGAACATGATTAGGAAAGCCAAGCATCATCCTTATGAGAAAAGGTTGTAACATATGGAGCTATTTGTTTCTGACAAAAAGAAGAAAAGAGTACTTTAGAAGCAGATAAGAAACATTCATGGAAGATAAGACTATAAATAGCTGTTCGAGATGAGAGCCATAAATTATCTCAATAATCTAAAGAAATGTGCTGACAAACAACTTCAGGAAATAGCTATTTTCTTCATATCTTGCTTGCAAACTTCTCAGAGATATCTTCAGGAGAATCCACAGTTTTGATCTAAAGCTACTATTCCAAAACAGCCCCAATCATCAAGAAGAAAACTGAAATTTAACAATACCATACCTTTATTTCATATAATTAATAGATGTAACTTTCACTTCAGGCTCCCCTACTCCCACCCTTTTTGTGGCTTCTTGGACATCATTGCCTATGCCCATCATCATCGTGAGCTCCTTGAAGAGTCCAAGGATATCTAGAATGCTATTAAATCTTTCTGCACAGAAACAGAAATCATCAAGAGTTATTCAGAAGCTATAGATATAGGCTCTATCAATAGGACTCTATCTATCTAAATAGTTGATAAATATCTTTCCTTCCTTAGCATGCATTATTCACACCTTCTGGATTTTATATTGTTTGCAAATTGAACAATGTTAAAATTAGAATCAGTAGAAGTTTAAATCATGCCTTTTCAGTATTTAAGCTGCAAAAACCAAACCAGGCCAATACATAAGGCTGTATTTTGCAAACCCTGGCTTTTGAGCCAACTCTACTGCACTTAAGGGTAATTTTCTATACTTAGAAATGTACCATTTACAAACAATATAATTCATGATGGGGTGATTATTTCATTAGTAGTATTTCTATTTTATCAGCATTTAGTGAATAATCAGGTTTACCTTAACAGATTTACTGTGTTGGAAGGTACCTTGGAGATCATCGAGTCCAACCTCTCACCCAAGTTGGAGCCTTTTACAGAAGCAGGGACCAAAGCACTGAAGAAAAATAAGTGATCATATTAAGGAATTCAAGTTGTCTCAGTCTCTTTGGCTGGGCTCATTCATTATACAAGCCAAAACATGGTTTGCCAGATGGTAGTTTGGAATACTTTATAAATTATTAAGGATATTAAGGCTTAATATATTAAATGGGCTAGAATGTACAATTCTTCCAACAATAATCTTTAGAGATCTGCGCTAGATGATACTCTCCTGGTTTTCAAGTCACCATTTTGCAAGTAAACATAGAAGACAGTCTTCTGCTCCTGCCTTTAAATTACATATGTCTCAAGTGAGAATGATGATACCAAATAAAAGATCAGTTTTTTTCCTTCTTGTTTCAGTTCACAGCTTTGAGGATCATTGTTAGTTGGTAGAATTTATAGTAAACGTTAAGAAAAAAACATGATATGCAGTTACTCCACAATCAATAGAAAATATTTCAGCTTTTATTTATAATATGTAAGTTTTTCCCATGCAAACCAGCAGCTTCCATGATGAAACATGTTTTTTATACTCTCTGACTTGAATCAGTTCAACCTTCTTACATTTTATTTTCCATCCTGCCTTATGCAACAGACTTATTGATTCCATCTTTTGGACAGATTATCTTGTTTCCATCTGTCCTTTGTTTATGTAAGTGTCCAATTTGCTATCATGTTATACTTCCTTGGCTGTGTGAAGGAATTATCACATATGCTTATAATGGAAGAGATTTCATTTCTGTTCACAGCTTGTGAGCTTACTTGAATGCTCAGAATTCACAGTGATCATCTTATTAAGAAATGTAGGACAAAAAGCAATAAGAACTAATGTCTGCAAATATTGTTAATTAAAACTTTCAACAACTCATTCCACTGATAATGCTAGCTGACTCTGCTGAGAATGATAAGTCTACATCATCTGGAAAATAACAGGTTCTTCATCTCTATAATGATTTTTTTTTAAATGAGTTCTATTGAACAGTGCTATCATTGCTTAGATACACATTAGGATCATGTTTGTTTGATCTTAGTAGAGTTACAGAAAAAACAACTCTGCATAAAAATTCTTCTGGGTCATTTTATTTCTTTCTGACGAAGACATCACCAAACTATAGTTTCCAGTAAATATACAGTATTTTTCCACTTTTTAAAATATATCTTATAAGATACCTAATTTAACAGAGGTGAATTCTATCTTAAAAAGAAAATAATATTCAGTTTAGAGATTTAATTCAAAAATGATTTGATAAAATCTTTGTCTCTAGTTGGCTTTCCAGATCAATTCAGTCTTTTTCCAACTAATTTTTTTTTTTAAATGAATCAAATTGACACAATTTAGAAAAATTGTTTTTAAAATCTTGGTTTTCTAAATCAATTTGCATCAATTCACAGCAATTGTAGGTATTCTCTTTATGTATCTGTTGACGGCCAATTTAAGTGCTGAACTTCCAAGAATTCTCTACCTGTTTTGGACTTGGCTTGGTCTAGGATGCTCACAGATTCCCAGTGAAACTATGGTTAAGTCTGCCCATGTGTTGTGAATATTTTTAAAAAAATCATCTTGTCATCTGACTGCAGGTTTTTTTTTCCCAACCATATTTTTTAAAATGAATCATATTGATACAGTTTAGAACATTTGGCTTTCTAAATCAATTCACATCAATTCACAGCAAATCTGTATGCTATTTTCTTCACCCGAAGAGATAAAGTTTCATAGTACTATCCATCAATAATTAAAACAAAGAGTTGTTACATTTTGGTTTATTTCTGCTATATGCTAGGTCAATAAATCCATTTTACCCAGGAGAAGATATGTTTGAGAATCAAATAGTCCTTATGCATTCAAAAATGGAGGGTTGGGCATTCCTTTTCTATTCCAGAATATATCGACAACAAGTACTGGTATTAAATACATTTAGTCTTCAATACTACTTGAGAATATGGAATCAAAATATGGAATATAGAATCCAAATTGTGACATTATGACCCATAACTGTGACTAGGAGATTCAGATTAATTTTCCTTCACACATAAAAACTCAGTGGATGATTTTAGGCTACTGTTTTCTTTCAGCCCAATCTGCTATGATTGTTATGATTGTTGTGCTAAATACAAACAATTACATTTCCTTGGGGTGTAAAACAAACTGGATTTCTTGGATCAGCATTGTAGTTGAACTCTGTGGCCCAGCCAGGGGAAGAAGACAGGATGTAACACCCTGCAAACCCTGCAGGCCAAAATGGGGAATGGGGGCTGTAGGTGGCCACAGGTGGCCTCAGCATGCCCTGTTTTGGCTAGCAGAGTACTGTAGGAGTCTGTCCAGGTAAAAAATAGGGCACACAGGGGCCACTCCTTGCACCCCATTTTCACTAGCAGAGGCATTGCTGGCCAATCCTTTGCTATTTCTAGGCAGGTCCCATTGGCCAGATTTAAGCATCCCACGGGCCAAATCAAGCCCATGGGTCTTGAGTTTGACACCCCTAGTATACAATATTCCTATGTGAATATAGGAATATACTATAAATGCATTGTCAGTGTTCAGCATATCAAGCCTTCCTGTTCCCCACTTTCTGCCTAAGTTTGCTCAAACCAATGCCCACTATGTCAATGACACTGTCAAAATAATGCATTATATTGGTTTAAAGCTTTTTGTTGATTTAAAAAGAAATTCTGTATCATGAATAAGTAAGAAGTATACTCTGTTTCCTTTTGGTTATGATTCTAGTTTCTCTGTGCTTTTGAAATAGAGAGAGAGATATATACAAAAGGTGATGATGAAGTCTTGCCCGATGTAACTTTCAGTTTCACAATCACCATAAACCAATTAATTAAAACAGAGGTAAGATCCGTGGACCATTATAAAGGATGTGAGCCTTTCAAAAGGTTTACCAATTCTATCATTTTTTTTTTTCAATCAACATCTGAAAAAAAAAGTGCTGATGCTGTCTGCCATTTAAATTCTCTCATCATGCTCTTTGGGCCCTGCCAGAGTGATACATTTCTTCTTCAGAAGACCAGAGGCATTTCTGGAGAAATGCTATATTCTCCCTCTCTCCCTCTCCCTCCTTCCATCCCTCCCTCCCCCTCTCCCTCTCTCCATTTTTCATTCTTTCTTTTTGCTGCTGCTGATAGAGATTCTTTGCCTTGCTTCACAGTAAGAGAAACAAGATTTGGCGAGGAAGAGCAGAGCAGGAAAAGTCGACCTATATTCACACCCAGAAGAAAAAGTGAGATTTCAGAATGAAACTATCTTAATTTCTTCTTGTAAAGACAATTTCATCTTCCCCAACTCTTGATCCAATACATCAATAGAATAATTTTCATAGTATACTTCCTCTTAAAATTAAAGAGATTATTTACATCTCCCACTTGCTGGAGAAATTGTTCTGAGAAAGCAGTGGCCAGTATATATGTCTATTTGTAAAGCAAAAGAGCAGGGCTGGCACCAGGGTTTAATTAATACGTAGTGCAGACCTTATCGCTTTTTTAGTTCTTAATCCAGTCTTGTGTATTTCAAGTACTGAAAGATCAATGGGGAAGGCTGGTTAGAAATCACTTTAGAACAGAAGGAAGAGGAGATTCTGTGACTAGGATGAAATACAGAACTGTGCTGATACAGTGAATCCACAGTTTTGTCATTCGGATTACATTGATGACTATCCATTCATCCATCTTGATCCAAACCTTATGATAACATTAGAGAAACATCAGTGTTAGGCATGACTATATTTAACTTATTTTAATGATATTGTATAGGGCCTATACAATTAATAATGCCAGAACTACTCTTTCTTTCTTTCTTTCTTTCTTTCTTTCTTTCTTTCTTTCTTTCTTTCTTTCTTTCTTTCTTTCTTTCTTCTCTCTTATTTATTTATTTGTTTATTTAATTATTTCATGGCCCCAATACAACAGTGCATTTACCAAAATTATTGTCCTCTTTCCCTTCCTTCCTTTCCTTCCTTCTTTCCTTTCCTTCTTCTGTTCATTTCAAGAGCTGAGATGGATTGATTAGTTTTATGTTATCTCTGTTCATTGTTGCACACTTATATGCAACACTTGCTGAATACTGTGCTTTTATTAAAAGAAGCAAGCTATTTAAAAAGATGATGTTGAGGCATGCATACTTCTGGGTCCTTCTTTTGAACCTAAATAAGTTGTGGAAAGTTTATTATGTAATAAAAGGTACAGGAAATAAAGAGTCTGGCTAATGTGGAAGGCAAGTGATTTGAGGTCAAAAGGAAACTCTACAATTTTGGCATACTTCTCTGCCTATAAAAGACCAAAAAGTTGGAATATTACCTGAACTAGCTAATCCTAAAACAGATGTAAATGATAACCATCATTAATGTCTGTCTTAGGATAGATGATAAAATAGCAAAGTTAAAAGAAAACACACTGGGATAGTATCAAGAGGTTTTGAGGCAACAAGGACTTTGAAAGATAAAAGTGCTTTGTTGTCCATCTGTCTGGGATTCAGATAAACTACAGTAATACAATCACAAAGCATGGATGTTTGTTTTATATTAATAATGTGTTTCTTGTAAAGCTTTTTATTTCTATTCTCCCTCCTTCTCTCTGTATTCCATTTCCCAAAGGCCATTTTAATGCATCAGTATTTAGCAGGTGCATTGAATAATTGTTTTAATTACTTTTCATTTCCTTTTATTATTTTTGACCTTTTTTGAAAAAAAGAAAGAAATAAAGACTTTATTGAATACTAGGGTTACAAATCTTTGCAGACTAATTGTCTTGCAGGTAGCTTAATGTACTATAAGATTATAGTATTATCTTTCTCAAGATTTTACTAATGGAAGTAATTTAATTTGGGACCATAATAATCTTCCTTATTAACAGTGTAGAAAATATTTACAATAAAATGAATACCAAAGCCTTACACTAAAATACATGATAATTTCCCAGTTGAATCTCATTTAATGGTATGTTTCCTAACATAATAAAAATTAGCATTTTAAAAACACTAAAAAGTCAATTTATTGCTGAAGTCTGCTGGGTAGATTTCATTCAGAAAGATGTAAATAGCAACAGCAATAACACTTAGACCTATATAACACTTTATAGTGCTTTACAGCCCTCTCTAAGTGGTTTACAGACTCAGTATATTGCCCCCAACAATCTGGGTCTTCATTTTACCCACCTTGGAATGATGGAAGGCTGAGTCAATGCTGAGATTCAAACTGCCAAATTGCAGGTAACCAACAGTGAGATGAAGTAACCTCCAGTACTGCACTCTAACCACTGTGCCACCATGTCTCATTCTCAGTATGATCAACTGGAGCTTCTTGTTCTCATAATTTCCCCCCTCCCCATATGTTTAAGTTCCATGAGTGATATTTATCATAAATATAGATGTGTTCTCTAGAAACATTTTGTTGATGACAGAATCTCAAACTATTATGGTAGTATTGGCTTTTACTTATAATTTGATGAAAACACTGAAAATAATAAAAGTTATACCAAACCATTGTGAAACTAAGCATATGGCCTTGCAAAATCTCCAGCTGTTATTAGTTTTTTTAGGCTGCCTTCATTTTCTATACCTTGGAGAAGTCTTGATTCAACCATCTTAGGTTTTTACCAAAATAAAACATTGCACAGGCCACATGCTTGTATATTAATGACCATTCCACACAATAAAGTTTGCCTGAATTTCTTCCCTCATTTCATTGCATGCAAATGAATTTGCAATCAAACTTTCTTTGAAAGGAGAAGTTTAAAGATTATTTTTAATGAATAGAAGGTTATAGTCTGGCACTTGCTCAGTAATGGAAAGGAATATTTTGATGTTCTGGTTCTGATGGTACAATATTGCTTTCAGTGTTTTGACCCTCTCTGATTTCCTATGTTTGAATTAAATCTTAATAAAGTCACCATGAAGCCATCTTAACAACATCACTAAAGAGGAGTCTTAACTCAGACAAAATTCAGAGAATTCACATTCTGCTTCTCTATCCATACATTTTATGGAGAATTTGCTAGCCTAGCTCTGCCCAGCTCTAATCAATAATGATGTTAGGGTCAAAGAGAGTAAAAAAAAAGCAAAGCTGGATAACAGGTTGCCTCTTTTTTTTTCAACAGCATTTTCAACAATGCGATGAAAATTTAAGATCAGACAAGTAGTCAACAATAAAGCTTTTCTTTATTGTTCTTTTTCTGGCTCATTCTGTTCCCCAAAAGTGCAAAAACTAAGCTCAATGAAGGCTGTAGAAAGTTGTCCAAACAGCCTATTATCTACTCTACCCATCCATCCATCCATCCATCCATCCATTCATCTATTCTCTCTCTCTCTCTTTCTCTCTCTCTGATATGCTGTCCAACTCACCAATAAGGCAACTCTGAGCAGTTTACAGACAGTAAAAAGATTAATATAGAGCAATTCAAACTACTATTGAGATGTTTGATATGAATGTGTGTCCCTATATCCTGGGAAGTTAAAGCCATTACTATTGATAACTCTTCAAGAAATTAACAGTTCAGTGTCATCCCAACTCAACCAATTCTTCTAAAGATTAGATCACGTTATAGGGGCAAATTTAAGATAAATGATGATGGTGGTGGTGATTAGGTTTTTCATTCTCTTTTAAAATATATTTTGGTTAACTTAATAGTTCTCCATTCTATTTGTGTTTGGTTTGGATTGAAAGTTGACTAGCCCAAAGTCATCCAGATGACTGTCATGTCTAAATGAGACCTAAAACTCACAGTCCCCTTATTTTTAGGCCAGCTTCTCCACCATTATGCCAAATTGGCTGTCCCCTTTAAACCATACTGAGGTTTTAAAACAAAATAGAATAGCATATACAATTAAAAAAAAACTCAGTTCATTTTCTAGTTAAAGCCAATGGACGCTATTTTTAAGAGGGGAAGTTGTTTTTGTTAAAAAGGCTGTAATAGCAATAGCACCTAGCACTTATAGCACCTAGACCACTTCACAGTGCTTCGTATCTCTCTCTAAGCAGTTTATAAAGTCAGCATACTGCCACCAGTAATCTGGGTCCTTATTTTACTGAACTCGGAAGGATGGAAGGATTGAAGGCTAGGTCAATCTTGAGCTGGTGAAAATCAAACTGCTGGCAGAATTAGCCTGCAAAACTCTATTCTAATGACTGCACCAGCACAGTAATAATTATAATTATAGCCATCTGTGGGAAGAAATCATAATGTAAATAACTATTGAATTTTATAGAACATTCTAAATTGTTCTAAATTACCCATATCACTGATTTCAAAAGTTGCTCCTGCATACTTTTTCTCTATATTCCTAAAAAAGTAAAGATTTGTTTATGTCTGTCTGTCTGTCTGTCTGTCTCTCTCTCTCTCTCTCTTTCTCTCTCTCTCTCTCTCTCTCTCTGATTATATTTCTTTTTCTACAAGATGCTAGGATTTGGTGCTTCATAATAATAAAATTTTATTGCAATTATTAACAAAAGATGCTTGTTTTGTTTATGCTTGCTAGTGGACTATATTTCACACTTTTATCCTCTTCAGCAGTTTTCAGAAGAATATCAGTGTTGGAAATTCAGTGAGTTAATTCAGTACAATATATTCTAATACTAGCAGAAAAGTATTCCAATCAAATCACTTTCTGGATGGTTGAACTTTGTTTAGTGTTGCAATAATAAATAATAATGTTTAAATGAAAGAAATTGACTTCATAGTATTGCTGGGTGACTTTAAGTAAATTCTGTTATTTTGAAAGGCATCTAGTTCCTTGTTTGTATGAAACCAGAATTTAAAGACAGTTTATCTGAAAGATTTCACTGTTTGGATTTATGGCTGTGTAGAAATGTTCATTACTCAGATCCATATACTGATAGTAGCACTAACAGTTTCAGTGACCAAAATATTTGCATTTTGGAATATATGGTAATGTTAGGCTTACTCCATCAGAAGAGTTAACCACAACTCTGATAAGACACCAATCTGGAGTGTCACTTCAACTGTTGAGACAACATTCTTTTCCTGTTCCAAGGAGCTGAGATTTTTGCATTTATCACATTGTTCTAATTGCATCCCATTTAGGTATATTAATATATAGATAAGCTATCAATAGTTAGTACTTTAATCTTTTCTCCATTGCAACCTCACCCAAATGCCCAAGCTCCACCCTTAAACCACAGAAGATATCAGTGGTTCCAGTTTGTCAGCAACCAAACTAACACTGGTATGAACTATGTCTGACTAAATTGAACTCCACTGAACTTTTGAAGGCTTTTCTCGTAATGAATATATGATGGTATTGAATAGCATTAGAGACATGGATGCAGATGCAACCTTGGAGTACTTGGTGCATGCTAGTAACTTTCTGATTATTCACTTGGATGAAGATTATTAAGATTGAACCATCAACAAGTGTTCCCAAAGAGCAGCTACAATAATAAATGCTGTTAAACACAGCTGCAAAGTCAATGAATACTATAATAAGATGTTGGCTGTGTAGGATTCAGTTTCCTTGACTCACTGTAATATAAATAAGTGATCAAGGCAACCCGAACTTGGATGTAAATTAGGCTGTTCTGCATGAGCCATTTGTTTGCTTTGTTTCTGTATTTATGACAGCATTTGCACTCATAGTTGCATCTTTTTATGAAGATAGGGTCATGATGGTTTGAGTCCAAATGCCTGGCACTTGTACTCAGCTGCCCAGCTCAACTGAATCAGGAAGTGTGATCGCTGTAGCAATGCAGAATAATTATATGAGCCTGATATGATATTTTAGTCTCTGCAGATGCTCTGTAGGAACCCAAGTGTGATTTTCAGCCATTCTATTGCCATTTTTAGATACCCCATGCACAAAGTTACTGTATTCTGAAAAGAATGGAAAACTATTTGGAAAGGACTTTGGTGTGTATATATTTATATATATATATATATATATATATATATATATATATATATATATATATATAT
>BLBF01018693.1:37707-50029 GCA_015471245.1 Laticauda colubrina
GGACTGTACAACAAGCTGATGGTGGAGCTCAGGAACGAAGACACTTGGGCGTTCCAGAACTTCATGAGGATGCCTCCAGCCATGTTTGACGAAGTTGTGCAGCGGCTGACACCCAGGTTGACCAAGGCAAACACCAACTTCCGGCCCAGCCTGGAACCTGGGCTCAAGGTGGCACTCACTCTGCGCCAACTGGCCTCAGGGACCACCTACAGGAGCATGCAGTACGGCTGGAGGGTGCCACACAACACCACCAGCATTGTGGTCAGAGAAGTGGTGCAAGCCATCATCGAAGAATACCTGCCGGAGCTCCTCCAGTGCCCCTCCACTGATGAAGGATGGAAGAAAGTTGCAGAGCAGTGGTATCAGAGGTGGAACTTCCCACACACTGTTGCAGCCATAGATGGCAAGCACGTGGCCTGCAAAGCACCACCCAAGTCGGGGTCCACTTATTTCAACTACAAGGGTTTCTTCAGCCTCGTCCTCTTTGCCATGGTCGATGCTGACTACAAGTTCATGTACATCGATGCTTCAGGCAGCGGCTCATGTTCAGATGCCTAGGTATACAATGCCAGTGACCTCAAGGAGGGGCTGGAAGGCAACCTCATCATGGGCTTTCCAGATCCAGACCCCCTGCCCAATGACACGCAAGATGTGCCCTACTTCATCGTGGGGGGTGACGCCTTCTCCCTCAGAACCTACCTCATGAAGCCCTACACCTCCAGACTCCTCACCCGTGAAGAGAGGATCTTCAACTACAGGCTGTCCAGGGCAAGGCAGGTGGTGGAGAACGCCCTTGGCATCCTGGCCAACAGGTTCCAGGTACTTCTCACCACCATGCAGCATCGCCCAGAGACCATGAGGAGGATCGTGGAAGCTTGCTGAATCCTGCACAATCTCATGCGCACCCGCTACCCAGTCCTGCAGAACAGACTCGTGGACCTCCAGCAAGGCAATGGGGACATGGAGCCTGGGGAATGGAGGCAAGGGCAAAACCCAATAGACACTGAGGATGTGCAAGGCCCCAACAGAGCCTCACGTGAAGGGAAGAAGCAGCGCAACCTCCTGAAACACTGGTGCAACTCCCCAGCTGGAGCAGTGGAGTGGCAAGACAGGATGGTAGATGATTAATGGGTGCTTCCTTCAGCCTGTCTCATCACACGGATGAGATTGGGCCATGTATGTTGGGTGTGCCCACAATGAACAGGGCATTTAATAAAGAGTTGTGTTTATGTTCAAATGTGTGGATCAATGCTTACTAATGAAGGGCCAAAGGTGTGGCCCTGGGAGGGTGGACCATACAGTCCCACTATGCTTGCACTGGAGGTTTATCTATCCCACAGCTATCTTAACCCATCCCAAAGGTATCCCTGCCCACCCCACTGCTATCTTAACCCATCCCACAAGCATGCAAAGGCTTAAACCAATTCTAAAAGTTTCCACCAAGACTATTTCAAAAAAAGAAATGAAGCAAGTGTGTGAATCAAAGATAAACTTTATTGAACAACAAGCTGTGAAACAAAAATGACCCAGGTCAAGTGTCCAAATAAAGTCCACAGGCAGCCAGCTACCCAGTCTCTGGCACTCTTATTGGTCACTCGGAGGTGTGCCCAGTCTCAGGGGTGAAGGGTCCAGGTGCTGTGGAGGTGGGCGGTGCTGGAGTGCTGGTCTGTATCATCATTGGAGTGCCTGGCCCCGAGAGGACAACAGGGGACAGTGTGTTGAGGAAGCTCTCAGACAGCTAGCTCAGACCCGCAATGCTGAGGGGTCCTTCCTCCATGCCATGGGGTGTCAGCCCCAGTACTGATGACAGATGTACTGAGACCGGGCTTGGCTGTGGGGTGGAAGAAGGAGTAGTGTAGTGGGGCTGTCTGTTCTGCAGCTGGGTGAGGACTGGCGTGGGTGGCATCACTGTCGTCGGTGGCATCATTGTCGTGGGTGGCATCGGTGGCATCAGTGGAACTGGTGGCAACGGTGTCATCCGATGACTCTGTGCCTGGACTGGGAAGGGCTGCTGCCTGTGCTGCTGGACCTCCTGGTAGCCGTAGCCCTGGTAGGTGAGGGGCTGTGGGAAGCCTTGGAATGGGAGGGACATCACCTGTGGTGGAGGTGGAGGAGCAGACCTGTACTGGGTGGGAGCAGGTTCCTCTGGATCTGGAGGGTTGTGAAGCAGCTCGATGATCTGAAAGAAAAATATCACTCTAGGGAAAACTTTCACTTATCTACATAAAAATCTAAAATATAATAACAAAAATGCATTTATATAGTCAAAAATTATTTTCCTTTTCACAGTATTAATTGAAACAATTTGTAACAAGTTCAGCAATTACACTCATAAAGTGATAGCTTAGAAATGACAGGAAATACTGTGTATTCCAATATACTGGAATTGACCTTTTCTTATATATACTGGAATTAATGTTTCTTAGTTTCACAAAATACACATCTAAGCTTCTCTAAAGTTAATATGGTTTTACCTCTGCTTACTGTTTAGTTTAGTTGTTTAGTTTTTGCGTGTGTGGGGTCCTTAAATCCTTAAAGTCCTTAAATTTGATTTTGTTGGCTAATGAGAATCATAATGTCTAACGGGAATCATATTTTAAATTAGTAGTTTGTAGCTTGGAAAAGCTTTCATGAGGCTAGACAACTATTTTACTTATTTAGCATATGACAAATATATGGACTTACAGTGCTTCAAATGTTAATATCCAGTCCACCCAGCCATTCAAGGACAGGGTGGTGATTGGTGGTATATCCACTGCTGTGTCTTTAGAGAGCTTGGAGTTCCACAAAGATATCTGACAGCCAACTGACTGTCAAGGTGCAACACAAGAAGGCAACTAGCATCACACCCCACCAGATCACTAACTATGGTTTAAGCAAAATCTATTTGTTGCATTATCTAAACCCAGTTCCTCAACTTTTCTGGCTTTGTGGACTGGTGGGGGGGAGGACAGGAGATGGTTCCCCGCATGCAGTGGGCAAGCACATACACACAGCTCCAGTTGTGTGAATATGGATTCATGCTTGTGCATGGATATGGATTCATGCTTAAGCTTCTGAGAAGCTTAAAGCCCAGTAATGGGCCATTGCCTGGAGACTGGGGACCCCTGCAGTATATATTGAGTCTAATATTTAGCTAATGGGTCTCATCATTATGCACCATACAAAATTATGAACAATTAATAATCAATTTAAGGTTTATTTGATTAATAAAAAATAAAATGACAGCTTCAGTAGACCATCTAGACAGTGACTTAAGTCAGTTATTGTTGTAGTAGTAGTAGTAGTAGTAGTAGTAGTAGTAGTAGTAGTAATGATAATGATAATAATGATAATAATAATGATAATAATATTAATGATAATAATATTAATGATAATAATAATATTAATGATAATTATAATAATTATAATAAAAAATAATCTTCTATTTTGCAGCTGGGACATCAAAGTGCTCCAAGTTGTTCAAAGCTTGCTGACAACAGATTTGCAGTGTAGGACTGGATAAAATAGCAGTATTGATAGTTCTTGCACATACTTACACCCAAATAAATAATGTCTTAACTTTGGTTCTGAATGCAAACAATGAGCAAATCTAGTTTGTCTCTTCATAACTTTGTTTGCTTTCTTATTGGATATGGGAAAAGGAAGGAAAATCAATACAAAATAAGAATTTAAGTTCACCTTGCTGAAAATGCTATTCATTATCTGTTATTAAAAATAAAAATATGTGTTGTCATTTTTCTTCTTTACAGAATATACACACTCAGCATTATGACAAAGCAAGATGTTGTAGCTTATAGAAGCAAAAAAGAGTGGAAAGCTAAAATAATTTTTGTACTTCTAGCAGATGTATAACTGGCAAAATTTTGTCTCTTGACCTTCAACTTATGGCTGGATTTCTCAGACATACAAATCTTAGGGCCCTGTCACACTGCCCAACGGATGCAAAACGGACACAACGGATGAGCAAAATATTCCATCCGCTGTTATCCGCTCTCAAAAGGGGCAAAAATTTGCATAACCGGAGCGGATAACACGGACGCGGGGAGGACGCAGAGCGGATGGAAAGCGGATGCGGAACAGAAGCTCAGCGGATGGAAGCAGATGGGAGCGGATGGCACATCCGCAGGGCTTCCGGGGGGGCTCAGCAAAGTGGACACGGAATGGAAAGAGCGGATGCATAACGGATGCACAGCGGATGAAGCGGATGCAGAATGGAAGCCTAGTGCATGCACAGTGGAAGCCTAACGGATGCCTGGCGTTAATTGTGCATGCTGGGGGATACATTGCGTAAGCCACGCGGATATAAAGGGAAGCAGCTCGCACGTGGCCAGCATTCAGAGGAAAGACCTGCTGCAGGATACATCGAGTCCTTGCCTGCCCTACCTGCATGCCTACCTGCAAGCTTTGCTGCCAGCCTTCCTGCCAGCCTGCCTCCAATCCTCCTAGCCAGCCTCCCTGCCAGCTTTGCTCTCTACCTGCCTGCAACTCTTGGTGCCTGCCTTCCTGCCTGCCTTCCTGCCAGCCTTCCTGCCAGCCTTCCTGCCAGCCTTCCTGCCAGCCTTGGTGCCTGCCAGCCTCCCTGCCAGCCAGCAACCCCACAACCATGGGGAAGAAGCGAAAGTCTCAGCAACCTGCCGCCATTCCTGCCAAGAGGGACAGGGCCACCCTCCCGCCCCCTGTCCCTGACTCTGCTTCTGCTGGGGCTTCTGCTGAAGCTGCTCCTGGCAGTGGTGCTTCTGCTGCTGCGTACTCTGCTGAAACTGCTCCTGGTCCTGCTGGTCCTGCTGGTCCTGCTGGTCCTGCTGATCCTGCTGGTCCTGCTGGTCCTGCTGGTCCTGCTAGTCCTGCTCGTGCTCCTGGACTTGCTTGTCCTGCTTGTCCTGCTCATGCTCCTGGTCCTGCTGGTGCTGCTGGGGCTCCTGGTGCTTACTCTGCTGCTGCTGATCCTGGTCCTGCTTATCCTGCTGCTGCTGCTGCTGCTGCTGATGATGATGATGATGATTATTATTATGATCCTGCTGGTGATGATGATGATGATGATGATGATGATGATCCTGCTGCTGCTGCTGCTGCTGTTGGTGTGGAGGAGCAGCCCCTACCACCTGGGAGCCCCTCTGATGAGGGCCCATCTGGTCCTGCCAAAGGGAGGAAGAGGAGTATGCGGGGACGGGAGAGGAGGCAATACTTCATCAAGGAGGAACACGAGGATGAGGTGCTGGAGTGGCTGAGAGAGAATGACTATCTGTGGCGGACACCAAAAGGAAGCAGGCTGCTTGGAGAGAGAGGGAGGAGAGTATGGGTTACACTTTGGAGGTGCTCCTTGGCTGGTGGAAGCACATGCACACCTGGTACAGGAAGCTGCATCT
Organism: Laticauda colubrina; assembly: GCA_015471245.1. Taxonomy (NCBI): domain Eukaryota; kingdom Metazoa; phylum Chordata; class Lepidosauria; order Squamata; family Elapidae; genus Laticauda; species Laticauda colubrina. The sequence continues at coordinate 43,077 of BLBF01018693.1, forward strand.
GAAGAAATCTGGCCAGGCCATGGTTAAGCTGACGGACAGAGACACCTCCGTCATGGCCAGGTGCAGCTTCCTGGAGGGTGAGATCTTCCACCGAGGAGCACCAGCAGCCCCTCTCACAACCCTCTCTCTCTGGCAGCCTGCTGAGAGCCAGTCCTCTTCTGGCCGAGAGTCAGTTCCTGTCTCCAGGCAGGTTTCTGTGGAGCGTGCCACAGCGAAGAACCTGCAGACAGGTGTTTTAACTGTGGTGGAGTGCGTGGAGGACTCCCTGGTGCGGTGGGAGAAAGGAGACATTGAGTCCACCACAGTCGTAGCCACATCCACCACCCCCAGCTCCGCCTCCACAGAAAGGCAGAGAGCCAGACAGCAGGAGGGGCAGAGCCACACTGTCCTCCTGGAGATCAGGGACACCATCCGCACCAGTATAGATCTCCTCTCTCAGCTGGTCCACACCAACTCCTCATCCTCCAACCCCAAGCCCTTCCTCACCTATGTCAACCAGACCCTCAAGAACATGGCGGAACCCCAGTACCAGGTGGTGAAGGACCCAATCACCAAGCTGCTTCACAACCCTCCAGATCCAGAGGAACCTGCTCCCACCCAGTCAAGGTCTGCTACTCCACCTCCACCACAGGTGATGTCCCTCCCATTCCAAGGCTTCCCACAGCCCCTCACCTACCAGGGCTACGGCTACCAGGAGGTCCAGCAGCACAGGCAGCAGCCCTTCCCAGTCCAGGCATAGAGTCATCGGATGACACCGTTGTCACCGGTTCCACTGATGCCAACGATGCCACCCACAACAATGATGCCACCGACGACAGCGATGCCACCCACGCCAGTCCTCACCCAGCTGCAGACCAGACAGACCCACTACACTACTCCTTCCTCCACCTCACAGCCAAGTCCGGCCTCAATATATCTCTCCTCAGTACTGGGGCTGACACCCCATGGCATGCAGGAAGGACCTTTCAGCATCGCAGGTCTGAGCCAGCTGTCTGAGAGCTTCCTCAACACACCGTCCCCTGTTGTCCTCTCGGGGCCAGGCACCCCAAAGATGATACAGACCAGCACTCCAGCACCAGCCACCTCCACAACACCTGGACCCTTCACCCCTGAGACTGGGCACACATCCGAGGGACCAATAAAAGTGCCAGAAACTGGGTAGCTGGCTACCTGTGGACTTTATTTGGACACTTGACTTGGGTCTTTTTCCTTTTACAGCTTGTTGTTCAATAAAGTTTATCTTTGATTCACACACTTGCTTCATTTCTTTTTTTGTAATAAAGTCTTGGTGGAAACTTTTAGAATTGGTTTAAGCCTTTGCATGCTTGTGGGATGGGTTAAGATAGCAGTGGGGTGGGCAGGGATACCTTTGGGATGGGTTAAGATAGCTGTTGGATAAATAAACCTCCAGTGCAAGCATAGTGGGACTGGATGGTCCACCCTCCCAGGTGCCACACCTATGGCCCTTCATTAGGAAGCATTGATCCACACATTTGAACATAAACACAACTCTTTATTAAATGCTCTGTTCATTGTAGGCCCACCCAACATACATGGCCCAATCTCATCCGTGTGATGAGACAGGCTGAAGGAAGCACCCATTAATCATCTATCATCCTGCGTTGCCACTCCACTGCTCCAGCTGGGGAGTTGCACCAAAGTTTCAGCAGGTTGCGCTGCTTTTTCCCTTCACCTGAGGCTCTGTTGGGGCCTTGCACATCCTGAGTGTCTATCAGGTTTCGCCCTTGCCTCCTTTCCCCAGGCTCCATGTCCCCATTGCTTTGCTGGAGGTCCACTAGCCTGTTCTGCAGGACTGGGTAGCGGGTGCGCATGTGATTGTGCAGGATGCAGCAAGCTTCCACGATCCTCCTCACGGTCTCTGGGCAATACTGCATGGTGGTGAGAAGTACCTGGAACCTCTTGGCCAGGATGCCAAAGGCATTCTCCACCACCCGCCTTGCCCTGGACAGCCTGTAGTTGAAGATCCTCTCTTCACGGGTGAGGAGTCTGGAAGTGTAGGGCTTCATGAGGTAGGTTCTGCGGGAGAAGGCGTCACCCCCCACGATGAAGTAGGGCACATCTTGCATTTCATTGGGCAGGGGGTCTGGATCTGGGAAGCCCATGATGAGGTTGCCTTCCAGCCTCTCCTTGAGGTCACTGGCGTTGTATACCTGGGCATCTGAACATGAGCCACTGCCTGAAGCATCGATGTACATGAATTTGTAGTCAGCATCGACCATGGCAAAGAGGACGATGCTGAAGAAGCCCTTGTAGTTGAAATAAGTGGAGCCCAATTTGGGTGGTGCTTTGCAGGCCACTTGCTTGCCATCTATGGCTCCAACGGTGTGTGGGAAGTTCCACCTCTGATTCCACTGCTTTACAACTTTCTTCCATCCTTCATCAGTGGAGGGGCACTGGAGGATCTCCTCCTTGTATTCTTCGATGATGGCCTGCACCACTTCTCTGACCACAATGCTGATGGTGTTGTGTGGCACCCTCCAGCCGTACTGCATGCTCCTGTAGGTGGTCCCTGAGGCCAGGTGGCGCAGAGTCAGTGCCACCTTGAGCCCAGGTTCCAGGCTGGGCCGGAAGTTGGTGTTTGCCTTGGTCAACCTGGGTGTCAGGCGCTGCACAACTTCGTGAAACATGGCTGGAGGCATCCTCAGGAAGTTCTGGAATTCCCGAGTGTCTTCGTTCCTGAGCTCCACCATCAGCTTTTTGTACAGTACATACTCTGCTCTTCTGGCGATCCATCTTCGGACCCAGACGCTTCTTGGCCACCTCTTTTTCTTCCCGTAGTAGAGTTCACAGTGCCTGTAGATGGCTTCGCACTGTTGCAGAAGGATGGTGGCTGCCAAAAGGACTGTGTTACGATCCACGGTGGACATGACTGGATGCTGTGGAAGAGCAAGAGTCAGATGAAGGCTCCAGAGGTCTGCACAGCTAGGCTGCTGGTCTGAAAGTGAGATGCAGGTGAGTTGCTCCCCCTTTTTATAGGCAGTATAGGTGTCCCTTTGCATCCTCTAGGCATCCTCTAGGCAACCTCTAGACATCTTTAATATCCGAGATAGGTCCCCTCTGCGAACGTTTTTTCCATTTTAAACGCTTTGTTTCCGTTCTGCATCCATTCTGCATCCGTTCTTCATCAGTTCCGTTTCCTCCCTGCGTCCGATCGGATGCGAGTTGCGTGGATGCAGAACGGATGCCTAGCGGATATCGCGGATGCATAACGGATGCAGAACAGATGCATATCGGATGCATAGCGGATGCAGAATGGACAAATTGGATACATTTTCCGCGCAAAAGTTTTGAGCAGCTCAAAACTTTCTGAGTGGATGAAACGTCAATAAACGGATGCTGGACGGATAGAGAGGAAGCAAAACGGAGGCAGTGATTATATCGCGTTTTCCAACAGATGGCAAGCTTTTTTGTCCATTTTACATCCTCTTTGCATCCGTTGGTGCAGTGTGACAGGGCCTTTATCTCTGAGCTTACAGGTTTTTAACTGGCAAAGGGGAAGAACTGTTTTTCCCCTCACATTTGTATTTTTGGGAAATATTTTTTCATATTTCGTTATTTCTCTGAAGTTCCTTTCTGAATGTAAATTTCCTTACAACCTACATTATTTGTTTGTATAAGAAAACTGCCTCACATTATGCACTGAAGTACAATAATTGAAGGATATTTTTTTGTGCTAGTTTAGTATTGAAAGTTCTTCATATTTATTTTGTATGTAAATGTATTCCAAACTTTAAGGTTCAAATTCCAAATGGATTCCTTATCCTTGTATCTAAAAATTTAAAGCAGGAAATTAATAAGTAATCTGGCTGCATGCGAGTTATTAAAGAGAATGTGAGTTATAGAGAGAATCTTGTGGGCATAGAACAACCACCTGCAACCTCCAGATATTTTGGAAGTAGACCTCTCAGAATTCTGAATCGGCATGGCCAATAGGTTGCTTTTAGCATAGTGGTGAGAAATCCCACAAATTTTAGTACAATGCTACTGTATCCAGTGGCAAGAGGCTAGTGCAAAATATACTCAACTGGTGTGAATGAGGAGATATTAAAAACAAGGGTATAAATCAGAATATATTATTTTTGGATGGCAGTTTTCAGATTCCAAACATTTCTGGTGTTTTTCATTCATCCATTATTGTCAATTTATTCCTATTTGTTAAAATACACATTCATGTTATGGAAATCATATTTTCTTTTTAAAATATTTCTTAAATGAACAAAAGAGACATGCTATCTATCAGACATTTTAATGCATCACAACAAATGACGTAAAGATATTTTTTACTAATTTTACATATTTTATTGTTAAATTATATTTTTAAGTATCTTTATGGTCCACAATATTTTTATTTATTTATTTATTTTGATTTGGCAATCGCTTACAAGATAATAGGTATAAGATATACATAGTTATAAATACATGAAATGGGTACTTGTAAGAAAAATAAAAGAAACAATAGGACAGAGACGGTAGGCACGTTGGTGCGCTTATGCTTTCATATCCATTCATATCCATTCATCCACCACCCAGAGAACAAAATATAGGTTATAGTAGGAAAGTTTCACCATAGCCTTGACTGTGCAAATAAAAGACTAACACATCACTGGTATTTTTCATATATGCACTGAGAATAGATATTTTTTCTTATAAAGCCAATGAGAGTTTTAATTGCTAGGGAACCAAACTGTATTTTGTGAATCATATTTTGAGTTAAGAAGAATTGATATTTCTCACAGAAAATAATTTTCTTTAACAAAAATGTATGCAAAATGAAATTATAAAATCAACAACTCATCAGCTTTAATTGTATTCATGTTTGTTTGATTCTTTGCTCCTAGTAAATAGTTGTACACTTTTTTTGCAGCACTGTTATTTATAGCCTTACCATTTATATAAAGGCATCACTGATTTGGGGTAGTTCTTAATATTCTGCTTGGAATATCACTAGGAAGTTGTGAAAAATAAACAAATAAGTTAAGACTATGGACAGTATGACACTCTGCACACTAAATCACATTTTTATCTTTGGCCTTAGATTTCTACACAGCCCTAGAAAAAAGAAAGCAATTTTGTGATGAGATTTCATGGAGAAAAGCATATTTGTCCTGATAGTCTTAGCCACTAATAGATTTATCCTTTGTGAATTTGCCTAATTCCACTTAAAGCTCTCCAAGTTGGTAACCATCTGTGTAAACAAGCTTTTCTCTGCTGTGAACTTTCTATCATTCATTTGTATTGATTCTAGGATTTAACATTTTGAGGGAGAAAGTCAAATTTCCATATTTGTTTTTTTTATGCCATGAATACAGTTATGAATCTGTATCATGTTGCTTTTTACACATCTCTTTTCTTAGCTAAAACACCATTCCTTAGGAGAAATGCTTTAGTCATATGATCATTATATGTTGTCCTTTTTTCCACTTTCTGGTCGCCTGAAGTGTAGATTTTATTGCAAGTATAGCTGTACCACAATTTATATGTAAAATATTCAAATATCAAAAGTTTGTGTAACTAATTACCATTCTAAAGGTACATCTATATATTCAAAAACTTATGTATATGGTATTCAGCTTTGTTTGGGTATTTTCCCATATCATCATAGTTGTACTTTTAAAGTTGTAGCAACGTTCTGGCAGAATCTCATCTGCCATCATCAGGCTTCTGTATTGTGTTCGTCTGTGAGTCAGACTTTCACAGCCGTTTCAGTTTTAAATTTGGGGCTAGCCTACTGCTGTGCCAGAATGGCTTTTTCTTCATTCTGATTGGTTGGGAGTCTTGGTCTATGTTTGTTGGTCTTTGAGTTTGCTGTGTTCTGCTTGATTGGTGTTTCTAATATCTTCTGTCTGTTTTGTGGCTTTTTTTGTGTCTTGATTGGCTGGCAACATTGTGTTCCTGTATTGGGGGCTTTTAGTGCAGCTTGGCTCCGAGTAAACAGACGGCTATCATTTATTAGGAAGCTAGGTTTCATCTGGGTGCCTGGTTGGGGTGTTTTTGAGCTGGAGGTATCAGGTGGGATCTGTTTGTGCCCAGGTGTTTGCCTGGCTTGTGATGTGGAGATTTTTTTGTTTGTGAGTGCAGGCTTCCAAATAATTGACAGTCTGGTGGAATCATCTCTTCTATTCATGCTTTCAGGTCTTTTTTTTTCAATCTTTATGGCTTCTCTGATAATCTGTGGCTGGGGTTTTCGATTGTGGCTAGGGTTTTGGTGCCATTGAAGTTGATGCTATGACCTGTGGCTTTCATGTGTTGGACTGGTGAGGAAGAGTGTTCCAGATTTTTTACTGCATTTTTGTGTTCATCCAGGTGGGTACCTATTCTTCTATTGGTTTGTCCAATGTATGTGGCCGGGCATGATGCATAAGGGACTTCATATATGCCTTGGTTTTCCAGGTCAATTTTATCTTTGGGGTTTCTAAGGATGGCTGCTATTTTTCTGTCTGTTTTGAAGGCAGTCTTTATGTAATGCCTGTGTAGTATCTGTGTGGAAAACACCTGAACAAAGCTGAATACCATATGTGTAAGTACCCGCGAAAACTTTAGAAAACAAATAGTTATGTAACTTATACATGAAATTTATATTTTCAATTAGTTGTCCACCACAACAATAGAAGTCCTTTCTTGCTCAGACTGATGGAACATAGGAGAAATTAGCCTATCCCTGTGATTTGCATCTCGTGATTGCTCACATTAATCTGTATTTGACACTTTCAAACATGTTGTATTTTGGTTGTCTTACTTAGAAGACCCTTTTTGGAAATGGTACATATTGAGATGCAACAATGTGAAAGAGTGAAAGGTTTCCATTACAAGGCGATGTGTTTCCATTGCTGTTTGATTTGTGTGCGAAGCATGGAGCATCTGCTTGAAAGAAAATCTATCTATCTATCTATCTATCTATCTATCTATCTATCTATCTATCTATCTATCTATCT
>BLBF01018694.1:37707-50031 GCA_015471245.1 Laticauda colubrina
GGACTGTACAACAAGCTGATGGTGGAGCTCAGGAACGAAGACACTTGGGCGTTCCAGAACTTCATGAGGATGCCTCCAGCCATGTTTGACGAAGTTGTGCAGCGGCTGACACCCAGGTTGACCAAGGCAAACACCAACTTCCGGCCCAGCCTGGAACCTGGGCTCAAGGTGGCACTCACTCTGCGCCAACTGGCCTCAGGGACCACCTACAGGAGCATGCAGTACGGCTGGAGGGTGCCACACAACACCACCAGCATTGTGGTCAGAGAAGTGGTGCAAGCCATCATCGAAGAATACCTGCCGGAGCTCCTCCAGTGCCCCTCCACTGATGAAGGATGGAAGAAAGTTGCAGAGCAGTGGTATCAGAGGTGGAACTTCCCACACACTGTTGCAGCCATAGATGGCAAGCACGTGGCCTGCAAAGCACCACCCAAGTCGGGGTCCACTTATTTCAACTACAAGGGTTTCTTCAGCCTCGTCCTCTTTGCCATGGTCGATGCTGACTACAAGTTCATGTACATCGATGCTTCAGGCAGCGGCTCATGTTCAGATGCCTAGGTATACAATGCCAGTGACCTCAAGGAGGGGCTGGAAGGCAACCTCATCATGGGCTTTCCAGATCCAGACCCCCTGCCCAATGACACGCAAGATGTGCCCTACTTCATCGTGGGGGGTGACGCCTTCTCCCTCAGAACCTACCTCATGAAGCCCTACACCTCCAGACTCCTCACCCGTGAAGAGAGGATCTTCAACTACAGGCTGTCCAGGGCAAGGCAGGTGGTGGAGAACGCCCTTGGCATCCTGGCCAACAGGTTCCAGGTACTTCTCACCACCATGCAGCATCGCCCAGAGACCATGAGGAGGATCGTGGAAGCTTGCTGAATCCTGCACAATCTCATGCGCACCCGCTACCCAGTCCTGCAGAACAGACTCGTGGACCTCCAGCAAGGCAATGGGGACATGGAGCCTGGGGAATGGAGGCAAGGGCAAAACCCAATAGACACTGAGGATGTGCAAGGCCCCAACAGAGCCTCACGTGAAGGGAAGAAGCAGCGCAACCTCCTGAAACACTGGTGCAACTCCCCAGCTGGAGCAGTGGAGTGGCAAGACAGGATGGTAGATGATTAATGGGTGCTTCCTTCAGCCTGTCTCATCACACGGATGAGATTGGGCCATGTATGTTGGGTGTGCCCACAATGAACAGGGCATTTAATAAAGAGTTGTGTTTATGTTCAAATGTGTGGATCAATGCTTACTAATGAAGGGCCAAAGGTGTGGCCCTGGGAGGGTGGACCATACAGTCCCACTATGCTTGCACTGGAGGTTTATCTATCCCACAGCTATCTTAACCCATCCCAAAGGTATCCCTGCCCACCCCACTGCTATCTTAACCCATCCCACAAGCATGCAAAGGCTTAAACCAATTCTAAAAGTTTCCACCAAGACTATTTCAAAAAAAGAAATGAAGCAAGTGTGTGAATCAAAGATAAACTTTATTGAACAACAAGCTGTGAAACAAAAATGACCCAGGTCAAGTGTCCAAATAAAGTCCACAGGCAGCCAGCTACCCAGTCTCTGGCACTCTTATTGGTCACTCGGAGGTGTGCCCAGTCTCAGGGGTGAAGGGTCCAGGTGCTGTGGAGGTGGGCGGTGCTGGAGTGCTGGTCTGTATCATCATTGGAGTGCCTGGCCCCGAGAGGACAACAGGGGACAGTGTGTTGAGGAAGCTCTCAGACAGCTAGCTCAGACCCGCAATGCTGAGGGGTCCTTCCTCCATGCCATGGGGTGTCAGCCCCAGTACTGATGACAGATGTACTGAGACCGGGCTTGGCTGTGGGGTGGAAGAAGGAGTAGTGTAGTGGGGCTGTCTGTTCTGCAGCTGGGTGAGGACTGGCGTGGGTGGCATCACTGTCGTCGGTGGCATCATTGTCGTGGGTGGCATCGGTGGCATCAGTGGAACTGGTGGCAACGGTGTCATCCGATGACTCTGTGCCTGGACTGGGAAGGGCTGCTGCCTGTGCTGCTGGACCTCCTGGTAGCCGTAGCCCTGGTAGGTGAGGGGCTGTGGGAAGCCTTGGAATGGGAGGGACATCACCTGTGGTGGAGGTGGAGGAGCAGACCTGTACTGGGTGGGAGCAGGTTCCTCTGGATCTGGAGGGTTGTGAAGCAGCTCGATGATCTGAAAGAAAAATATCACTCTAGGGAAAACTTTCACTTATCTACATAAAAATCTAAAATATAATAACAAAAATGCATTTATATAGTCAAAAATTATTTTCCTTTTCACAGTATTAATTGAAACAATTTGTAACAAGTTCAGCAATTACACTCATAAAGTGATAGCTTAGAAATGACAGGAAATACTGTGTATTCCAATATACTGGAATTGACCTTTTCTTATATATACTGGAATTAATGTTTCTTAGTTTCACAAAATACACATCTAAGCTTCTCTAAAGTTAATATGGTTTTACCTCTGCTTACTGTTTAGTTTAGTTGTTTAGTTTTTGCGTGTGTGGGGTCCTTAAATCCTTAAAGTCCTTAAATTTGATTTTGTTGGCTAATGAGAATCATAATGTCTAACGGGAATCATATTTTAAATTAGTAGTTTGTAGCTTGGAAAAGCTTTCATGAGGCTAGACAACTATTTTACTTATTTAGCATATGACAAATATATGGACTTACAGTGCTTCAAATGTTAATATCCAGTCCACCCAGCCATTCAAGGACAGGGTGGTGATTGGTGGTATATCCACTGCTGTGTCTTTAGAGAGCTTGGAGTTCCACAAAGATATCTGACAGCCAACTGACTGTCAAGGTGCAACACAAGAAGGCAACTAGCATCACACCCCACCAGATCACTAACTATGGTTTAAGCAAAATCTATTTGTTGCATTATCTAAACCCAGTTCCTCAACTTTTCTGGCTTTGTGGACTGGTGGGGGGGAGGACAGGAGATGGTTCCCCGCATGCAGTGGGCAAGCACATACACACAGCTCCAGTTGTGTGAATATGGATTCATGCTTGTGCATGGATATGGATTCATGCTTAAGCTTCTGAGAAGCTTAAAGCCCAGTAATGGGCCATTGCCTGGAGACTGGGGACCCCTGCAGTATATATTGAGTCTAATATTTAGCTAATGGGTCTCATCATTATGCACCATACAAAATTATGAACAATTAATAATCAATTTAAGGTTTATTTGATTAATAAAAAATAAAATGACAGCTTCAGTAGACCATCTAGACAGTGACTTAAGTCAGTTATTGTTGTAGTAGTAGTAGTAGTAGTAGTAGTAGTAGTAGTAGTAGTAATGATAATGATAATAATGATAATAATAATGATAATAATATTAATGATAATAATATTAATGATAATAATAATATTAATGATAATTATAATAATTATAATAAAAAATAATCTTCTATTTTGCAGCTGGGACATCAAAGTGCTCCAAGTTGTTCAAAGCTTGCTGACAACAGATTTGCAGTGTAGGACTGGATAAAATAGCAGTATTGATAGTTCTTGCACATACTTACACCCAAATAAATAATGTCTTAACTTTGGTTCTGAATGCAAACAATGAGCAAATCTAGTTTGTCTCTTCATAACTTTGTTTGCTTTCTTATTGGATATGGGAAAAGGAAGGAAAATCAATACAAAATAAGAATTTAAGTTCACCTTGCTGAAAATGCTATTCATTATCTGTTATTAAAAATAAAAATATGTGTTGTCATTTTTCTTCTTTACAGAATATACACACTCAGCATTATGACAAAGCAAGATGTTGTAGCTTATAGAAGCAAAAAAGAGTGGAAAGCTAAAATAATTTTTGTACTTCTAGCAGATGTATAACTGGCAAAATTTTGTCTCTTGACCTTCAACTTATGGCTGGATTTCTCAGACATACAAATCTTAGGGCCCTGTCACACTGCCCAACGGATGCAAAACGGACACAACGGATGAGCAAAATATTCCATCCGCTGTTATCCGCTCTCAAAAGGGGCAAAAATTTGCATAACCGGAGCGGATAACACGGACGCGGGGAGGACGCAGAGCGGATGGAAAGCGGATGCGGAACAGAAGCTCAGCGGATGGAAGCAGATGGGAGCGGATGGCACATCCGCAGGGCTTCCGGGGGGGCTCAGCAAAGTGGACACGGAATGGAAAGAGCGGATGCATAACGGATGCACAGCGGATGAAGCGGATGCAGAATGGAAGCCTAGTGCATGCACAGTGGAAGCCTAACGGATGCCTGGCGTTAATTGTGCATGCTGGGGGATACATTGCGTAAGCCACGCGGATATAAAGGGAAGCAGCTCGCACGTGGCCAGCATTCAGAGGAAAGACCTGCTGCAGGATACATCGAGTCCTTGCCTGCCCTACCTGCATGCCTACCTGCAAGCTTTGCTGCCAGCCTTCCTGCCAGCCTGCCTCCAATCCTCCTAGCCAGCCTCCCTGCCAGCTTTGCTCTCTACCTGCCTGCAACTCTTGGTGCCTGCCTTCCTGCCTGCCTTCCTGCCAGCCTTCCTGCCAGCCTTCCTGCCAGCCTTCCTGCCAGCCTTGGTGCCTGCCAGCCTCCCTGCCAGCCAGCAACCCCACAACCATGGGGAAGAAGCGAAAGTCTCAGCAACCTGCCGCCATTCCTGCCAAGAGGGACAGGGCCACCCTCCCGCCCCCTGTCCCTGACTCTGCTTCTGCTGGGGCTTCTGCTGAAGCTGCTCCTGGCAGTGGTGCTTCTGCTGCTGCGTACTCTGCTGAAACTGCTCCTGGTCCTGCTGGTCCTGCTGGTCCTGCTGGTCCTGCTGATCCTGCTGGTCCTGCTGGTCCTGCTGGTCCTGCTAGTCCTGCTCGTGCTCCTGGACTTGCTTGTCCTGCTTGTCCTGCTCATGCTCCTGGTCCTGCTGGTGCTGCTGGGGCTCCTGGTGCTTACTCTGCTGCTGCTGATCCTGGTCCTGCTTATCCTGCTGCTGCGCTGCTGCTGCTGATGATGATGATGATGATTATTATTATGATCCTGCTGGTGATGATGATGATGATGATGATGATGATGATGATCCTGCTGCTGCTGCTGCTGCTGTTGGTGTGGAGGAGCAGCCCCTACCACCTGGGAGCCCCTCTGATGAGGGCCCATCTGGTCCTGCCAAAGGGAGGAAGAGGAGTATGCGGGGACGGGAGAGGAGGCAATACTTCATCAAGGAGGAACACGAGGATGAGGTGCTGGAGTGGCTGAGAGAGAATGACTATCTGTGGCGGACACCAAAAGGAAGCAGGCTGCTTGGAGAGAGAGGGAGGAGAGTATGGGTTACACTTTGGAGGTGCTCCTTGGCTGGTGGAAGCACATGCACACCTGGTACAGGAAGCTGCATCTGAAGAAATCTGGCCAGGCCATGGTTAAGCTGACGGACAGAGACACCTCCGTCATGGCCAGGTGCAGCTTCCTGGAGGGTGAGATCTTCCACCGAGGAGCACCAGCAGCCCCTCTCACAACCCTCTCTCTCTGGCAGCCTGCTGAGAGCCAGTCCTCTTCTGGCCGAGAGTCAGTTCCTGTCTCCAGGCAGGTTTCTGTGGAGCGTGCCACAGCGAAGAACCTGCAGACAGGTGTTTTAACTGTGGTGGAGTGCGTGGAGGACTCCCTGGTGCGGTGGGAGAAAGGAGACATTGAGTCCACCACAGTCGTAGCCACATCCACCACCCCCAGCTCCGCCTCCACAGAAAGGCAGAGAGCCAGACAGCAGGAGGGGCAGAGCCACACTGTCCTCCTGGAGATCAGGGACACCATCCGCACCAGTATAGATCTCCTCTCTCAGCTGGTCCACACCAACTCCTCATCCTCCAACCCCAAGCCCTTCCTCACCTATGTCAACCAGACCCTCAAGAACATGGCGGAACCCCAGTACCAGGTGGTGAAGGACCCAATCACCAAGCTGCTTCACAACCCTCCAGATCCAGAGGAACCTGCTCCCACCCAGTCAAGGTCTGCTACTCCACCTCCACCACAGGTGATGTCCCTCCCATTCCAAGGCTTCCCACAGCCCCTCACCTACCAGGGCTACGGCTACCAGGAGGTCCAGCAGCACAGGCAGCAGCCCTTCCCAGTCCAGGCATAGAGTCATCGGATGACACCGTTGTCACCGGTTCCACTGATGCCAACGATGCCACCCACAACAATGATGCCACCGACGACAGCGATGCCACCCACGCCAGTCCTCACCCAGCTGCAGACCAGACAGACCCACTACACTACTCCTTCCTCCACCTCACAGCCAAGTCCGGCCTCAATATATCTCTCCTCAGTACTGGGGCTGACACCCCATGGCATGCAGGAAGGACCTTTCAGCATCGCAGGTCTGAGCCAGCTGTCTGAGAGCTTCCTCAACACACCGTCCCCTGTTGTCCTCTCGGGGCCAGGCACCCCAAAGATGATACAGACCAGCACTCCAGCACCAGCCACCTCCACAACACCTGGACCCTTCACCCCTGAGACTGGGCACACATCCGAGGGACCAATAAAAGTGCCAGAAACTGGGTAGCTGGCTACCTGTGGACTTTATTTGGACACTTGACTTGGGTCTTTTTCCTTTTACAGCTTGTTGTTCAATAAAGTTTATCTTTGATTCACACACTTGCTTCATTTCTTTTTTTGTAATAAAGTCTTGGTGGAAACTTTTAGAATTGGTTTAAGCCTTTGCATGCTTGTGGGATGGGTTAAGATAGCAGTGGGGTGGGCAGGGATACCTTTGGGATGGGTTAAGATAGCTGTTGGATAAATAAACCTCCAGTGCAAGCATAGTGGGACTGGATGGTCCACCCTCCCAGGTGCCACACCTATGGCCCTTCATTAGGAAGCATTGATCCACACATTTGAACATAAACACAACTCTTTATTAAATGCTCTGTTCATTGTAGGCCCACCCAACATACATGGCCCAATCTCATCCGTGTGATGAGACAGGCTGAAGGAAGCACCCATTAATCATCTATCATCCTGCGTTGCCACTCCACTGCTCCAGCTGGGGAGTTGCACCAAAGTTTCAGCAGGTTGCGCTGCTTTTTCCCTTCACCTGAGGCTCTGTTGGGGCCTTGCACATCCTGAGTGTCTATCAGGTTTCGCCCTTGCCTCCTTTCCCCAGGCTCCATGTCCCCATTGCTTTGCTGGAGGTCCACTAGCCTGTTCTGCAGGACTGGGTAGCGGGTGCGCATGTGATTGTGCAGGATGCAGCAAGCTTCCACGATCCTCCTCACGGTCTCTGGGCAATACTGCATGGTGGTGAGAAGTACCTGGAACCTCTTGGCCAGGATGCCAAAGGCATTCTCCACCACCCGCCTTGCCCTGGACAGCCTGTAGTTGAAGATCCTCTCTTCACGGGTGAGGAGTCTGGAAGTGTAGGGCTTCATGAGGTAGGTTCTGCGGGAGAAGGCGTCACCCCCCACGATGAAGTAGGGCACATCTTGCATTTCATTGGGCAGGGGGTCTGGATCTGGGAAGCCCATGATGAGGTTGCCTTCCAGCCTCTCCTTGAGGTCACTGGCGTTGTATACCTGGGCATCTGAACATGAGCCACTGCCTGAAGCATCGATGTACATGAATTTGTAGTCAGCATCGACCATGGCAAAGAGGACGATGCTGAAGAAGCCCTTGTAGTTGAAATAAGTGGAGCCCAATTTGGGTGGTGCTTTGCAGGCCACTTGCTTGCCATCTATGGCTCCAACGGTGTGTGGGAAGTTCCACCTCTGATTCCACTGCTTTACAACTTTCTTCCATCCTTCATCAGTGGAGGGGCACTGGAGGATCTCCTCCTTGTATTCTTCGATGATGGCCTGCACCACTTCTCTGACCACAATGCTGATGGTGTTGTGTGGCACCCTCCAGCCGTACTGCATGCTCCTGTAGGTGGTCCCTGAGGCCAGGTGGCGCAGAGTCAGTGCCACCTTGAGCCCAGGTTCCAGGCTGGGCCGGAAGTTGGTGTTTGCCTTGGTCAACCTGGGTGTCAGGCGCTGCACAACTTCGTGAAACATGGCTGGAGGCATCCTCAGGAAGTTCTGGAATTCCCGAGTGTCTTCGTTCCTGAGCTCCACCATCAGCTTTTTGTACAGTACATACTCTGCTCTTCTGGCGATCCATCTTCGGACCCAGACGCTTCTTGGCCACCTCTTTTTCTTCCCGTAGTAGAGTTCACAGTGCCTGTAGATGGCTTCGCACTGTTGCAGAAGGATGGTGGCTGCCAAAAGGACTGTGTTACGATCCACGGTGGACATGACTGGATGCTGTGGAAGAGCAAGAGTCAGATGAAGGCTCCAGAGGTCTGCACAGCTAGGCTGCTGGTCTGAAAGTGAGATGCAGGTGAGTTGCTCCCCCTTTTTATAGGCAGTATAGGTGTCCCTTTGCATCCTCTAGGCATCCTCTAGGCAACCTCTAGACATCTTTAATATCCGAGATAGGTCCCCTCTGCGAACGTTTTTTCCATTTTAAACGCTTTGTTTCCGTTCTGCATCCATTCTGCATCCGTTCTTCATCAGTTCCGTTTCCTCCCTGCGTCCGATCGGATGCGAGTTGCGTGGATGCAGAACGGATGCCTAGCGGATATCGCGGATGCATAACGGATGCAGAACAGATGCATATCGGATGCATAGCGGATGCAGAATGGACAAATTGGATACATTTTCCGCGCAAAAGTTTTGAGCAGCTCAAAACTTTCTGAGTGGATGAAACGTCAATAAACGGATGCTGGACGGATAGAGAGGAAGCAAAACGGAGGCAGTGATTATATCGCGTTTTCCAACAGATGGCAAGCTTTTTTGTCCATTTTACATCCTCTTTGCATCCGTTGGTGCAGTGTGACAGGGCCTTTATCTCTGAGCTTACAGGTTTTTAACTGGCAAAGGGGAAGAACTGTTTTTCCCCTCACATTTGTATTTTTGGGAAATATTTTTTCATATTTCGTTATTTCTCTGAAGTTCCTTTCTGAATGTAAATTTCCTTACAACCTACATTATTTGTTTGTATAAGAAAACTGCCTCACATTATGCACTGAAGTACAATAATTGAAGGATATTTTTTTGTGCTAGTTTAGTATTGAAAGTTCTTCATATTTATTTTGTATGTAAATGTATTCCAAACTTTAAGGTTCAAATTCCAAATGGATTCCTTATCCTTGTATCTAAAAATTTAAAGCAGGAAATTAATAAGTAATCTGGCTGCATGCGAGTTATTAAAGAGAATGTGAGTTATAGAGAGAATCTTGTGGGCATAGAACAACCACCTGCAACCTCCAGATATTTTGGAAGTAGACCTCTCAGAATTCTGAATCGGCATGGCCAATAGGTTGCTTTTAGCATAGTGGTGAGAAATCCCACAAATTTTAGTACAATGCTACTGTATCCAGTGGCAAGAGGCTAGTGCAAAATATACTCAACTGGTGTGAATGAGGAGATATTAAAAACAAGGGTATAAATCAGAATATATTATTTTTGGATGGCAGTTTTCAGATTCCAAACATTTCTGGTGTTTTTCATTCATCCATTATTGTCAATTTATTCCTATTTGTTAAAATACACATTCATGTTATGGAAATCATATTTTCTTTTTAAAATATTTCTTAAATGAACAAAAGAGACATGCTATCTATCAGACATTTTAATGCATCACAACAAATGACGTAAAGATATTTTTTACTAATTTTACATATTTTATTGTTAAATTATATTTTTAAGTATCTTTATGGTCCACAATATTTTTATTTATTTATTTATTTTGATTTGGCAATCGCTTACAAGATAATAGGTATAAGATATACATAGTTATAAATACATGAAATGGGTACTTGTAAGAAAAATAAAAGAAACAATAGGACAGAGACGGTAGGCACGTTGGTGCGCTTATGCTTTCATATCCATTCATATCCATTCATCCACCACCCAGAGAACAAAATATAGGTTATAGTAGGAAAGTTTCACCATAGCCTTGACTGTGCAAATAAAAGACTAACACATCACTGGTATTTTTCATATATGCACTGAGAATAGATATTTTTTCTTATAAAGCCAATGAGAGTTTTAATTGCTAGGGAACCAAACTGTATTTTGTGAATCATATTTTGAGTTAAGAAGAATTGATATTTCTCACAGAAAATAATTTTCTTTAACAAAAATGTATGCAAAATGAAATTATAAAATCAACAACTCATCAGCTTTAATTGTATTCATGTTTGTTTGATTCTTTGCTCCTAGTAAATAGTTGTACACTTTTTTTGCAGCACTGTTATTTATAGCCTTACCATTTATATAAAGGCATCACTGATTTGGGGTAGTTCTTAATATTCTGCTTGGAATATCACTAGGAAGTTGTGAAAAATAAACAAATAAGTTAAGACTATGGACAGTATGACACTCTGCACACTAAATCACATTTTTATCTTTGGCCTTAGATTTCTACACAGCCCTAGAAAAAAGAAAGCAATTTTGTGATGAGATTTCATGGAGAAAAGCATATTTGTCCTGATAGTCTTAGCCACTAATAGATTTATCCTTTGTGAATTTGCCTAATTCCACTTAAAGCTCTCCAAGTTGGTAACCATCTGTGTAAACAAGCTTTTCTCTGCTGTGAACTTTCTATCATTCATTTGTATTGATTCTAGGATTTAACATTTTGAGGGAGAAAGTCAAATTTCCATATTTGTTTTTTTTATGCCATGAATACAGTTATGAATCTGTATCATGTTGCTTTTTACACATCTCTTTTCTTAGCTAAAACACCATTCCTTAGGAGAAATGCTTTAGTCATATGATCATTATATGTTGTCCTTTTTTCCACTTTCTGGTCGCCTGAAGTGTAGATTTTATTGCAAGTATAGCTGTACCACAATTTATATGTAAAATATTCAAATATCAAAAGTTTGTGTAACTAATTACCATTCTAAAGGTACATCTATATATTCAAAAACTTATGTATATGGTATTCAGCTTTGTTTGGGTATTTTCCCATATCATCATAGTTGTACTTTTAAAGTTGTAGCAACGTTCTGGCAGAATCTCATCTGCCATCATCAGGCTTCTGTATTGTGTTCGTCTGTGAGTCAGACTTTCACAGCCGTTTCAGTTTTAAATTTGGGGCTAGCCTACTGCTGTGCCAGAATGGCTTTTTCTTCATTCTGATTGGTTGGGAGTCTTGGTCTATGTTTGTTGGTCTTTGAGTTTGCTGTGTTCTGCTTGATTGGTGTTTCTAATATCTTCTGTCTGTTTTGTGGCTTTTTTTGTGTCTTGATTGGCTGGCAACATTGTGTTCCTGTATTGGGGGCTTTTAGTGCAGCTTGGCTCCGAGTAAACAGACGGCTATCATTTATTAGGAAGCTAGGTTTCATCTGGGTGCCTGGTTGGGGTGTTTTTGAGCTGGAGGTATCAGGTGGGATCTGTTTGTGCCCAGGTGTTTGCCTGGCTTGTGATGTGGAGATTTTTTTGTTTGTGAGTGCAGGCTTCCAAATAATTGACAGTCTGGTGGAATCATCTCTTCTATTCATGCTTTCAGGTCTTTTTTTTTCAATCTTTATGGCTTCTCTGATAATCTGTGGCTGGGGTTTTCGATTGTGGCTAGGGTTTTGGTGCCATTGAAGTTGATGCTATGACCTGTGGCTTTCATGTGTTGGACTGGTGAGGAAGAGTGTTCCAGATTTTTTACTGCATTTTTGTGTTCATCCAGGTGGGTACCTATTCTTCTATTGGTTTGTCCAATGTATGTGGCCGGGCATGATGCATAAGGGACTTCATATATGCCTTGGTTTTCCAGGTCAATTTTATCTTTGGGGTTTCTAAGGATGGCTGCTATTTTTCTGTCTGTTTTGAAGGCAGTCTTTATGTAATGCCTGTGTAGTATCTGTGTGGAAAACACCTGAACAAAGCTGAATACCATATGTGTAAGTACCCGCGAAAACTTTAGAAAACAAATAGTTATGTAACTTATACATGAAATTTATATTTTCAATTAGTTGTCCACCACAACAATAGAAGTCCTTTCTTGCTCAGACTGATGGAACATAGGAGAAATTAGCCTATCCCTGTGATTTGCATCTCGTGATTGCTCACATTAATCTGTATTTGACACTTTCAAACATGTTGTATTTTGGTTGTCTTACTTAGAAGACCCTTTTTGGAAATGGTACATATTGAGATGCAACAATGTGAAAGAGTGAAAGGTTTCCATTACAAGGCGATGTGTTTCCATTGCTGTTTGATTTGTGTGCGAAGCATGGAGCATCTGCTTGAAAGAAAATCTATCTATCTATCTATCTATCTATCTATCTATCTATCTATCTATCTATCTATCTATCT
>BLBF01018695.1:0-23380 GCA_015471245.1 Laticauda colubrina
ACAAATGAAAAAAAAAATTGGGTCACTCTATATGAGCTTCATTTGTTCTATGTGACACCAGCAGATTCATGATGTCTTTCTACCAATGATATGATTCCTGATTGCCTAGGATACTTAAGGACAAAGGAATCAGGATACAAAAGGCTATATTTCATATTATATGAACAGACTATTGTTCACTGAAGAACCCTTTTCAACCCATTTCTGCTTTTCTGGCAGTTTTCTACCTGAATCTAGTTTGAAAGTCCCTTAGGAAGCACAGGGAATACCTTCAGGAGAATGTGAACATATTTAATTGAATTAGGTAGTAATTATAAACAATTGCAAGTAACAATGAATAGACAAGAGTTTAGACCCTCTTCATTTATTACATTTGAGGCAAAAAAAATAGTAATTGAAATAATGCTATCTCTAAGCTGTAATTCTTTTAGAAACTCATCCATGTTCTGTATAATTTAAGTTGTTGGATCTAGGAAGGTTTACTTTTTACTGAATATCTAAGTTTCCAATTAAGTGCTAAGCTGCTGCTTACAAAAGGGATTTCTGTAGATTGCCAAGTCTTGGAATCAAAAATTAAATCAAATCTCAACCCACTACAAGCTTTTAGAACCATCTGTCTTGTAGATGAGAATGATCCTTGACCTATAAAGGTTACTCGCAGAAACAATCCCAGCATTATACTCATATATATAAAAAGCATATGCATGTTATTTATCCATCAATGGACTAAAAGTGTTATTATTTGGCCTTTAAAAAAAAATTAAAAGGAAAGCATGCAAGAAATGTTCTAAGGGAAAAACAGGTCATAATGCAGCATGTCACAACTGATTAAAGTGAAATACATTTAATTAGACAATGTTTCACGGAATTATTCTTTTAAATAGTGAATTAGGAAATATGAAAAAAAAATTATTCTTGTACTGGAACAATCACTATTTCATATTGTCCTCTGATATGCAGAAGGAAATTCCAGGGGATTATTTGGCAGTCCTGCTCCTTACTGAGAGCAAACAAACAATGCATTTCTACTATTAGAAATATATAAATTCAGCATGAGAAGAAAAATATATTCCAGAAAGAAATTATCCCTTCCTTCTACCCAAATGTATACTATCCTGGCTTTCAAGCCATCTAAAATGATTGCCCATTTCATATATGAGATTAAAAACTTTAAAACTATGTATTCTGGAGGCAAATGTATTTGGTAAGAATTTAACTCAGCTTCTTTAGGCCCGGTTCCACTGGCCAACAGACGCAAAATGTATGCATAAAGGACACAGCGGACGAGCAAAATTTCGGGGGTGGCTCCATCTGTTGTCATCCGCTCCAAAAAGGGGCAAAAATTTGCATAAACAGAATGGAAAAGAACGGAAAAGAACGGACATGGGTAGTATGTAGCGGGGATGTTAAACGGATGTTCATCAGAAGCCTAGCGGATGAAATAGGATGGAAGCAGATGACACCTCCGAAGGGGTTCTGGGGGAGAATTTCGAAGCAGACGCATAGCAGAAGGGGCAGATGCATAGCGGATAAAGCATCATGGACGCCTATCGGAAACAAAGGGGATGCGGCGCAGATGTATATCAGATGCAAAGCATTCACTGCGCATGCGGGGAATATGAATTGCGTCAGCTCCACGGATATAAAAGGATGCAGCATGCATGCAGTCAGCATAAAGGGGAAAGACGTGCTGCCACATACATCTTGCAGGAACACCATGGTTCATCAGTCAGGCAAGAAGAGGAAGTCCATGCCTACTCGTTCAAGCCCTGGCAAGGTGAAGAAGGGCAGAACCAGCATCCCACCCCCTGGCACTGACTCTGAAGCTGCTGCTGTTCCTCCTGCTGCTGCTGTGGTGGACCAGCCCCAAGACCCTCAAGCCCCTCAAAACCCTGCTACTGAAGGCCGTGCAGTTCAAGCCCCTGAACACCCTGTTCTTCAAGCCCCTAAAGGCCCTGAACAATCTCCAGAAGGCCCTGCTGAAGGCCCTGAAGGCCCTGCTGAAGCTTCTGCCAGAGGAAGGAAGAGGTAAGGAAAGGATAAGGGAGAGAGGAAACAGTAGGTTTCCGAGGAGCATGAGGATGAGGTGCTGGAATGGCTGAGGAAGAACAAGAACCTCTGGAGAAAGGGCCACAGACTGTATCGGGACATCAAGAAGAATCAGGCAGCTTGGAGAGACAAGGCAGAGAGCTTGGGGTACACTGCAGAAGTACTCCTTGGATGGTGGAAGCACATGCACACCTGGTATGGTAAGCTACACCTCAAGAAATCCGGGCAGGCCACTGTCATGCTCACTGACCAGGAGATGTACGTCATGGAGGGTGAGATCCACCACCGAGGAGCAGCCCCTCTGACACTCTTCTCCCTCAGACAGCCCACAGACAGCCAGTTCTCTTCCAGCCAGGAGCCACCTACCCTGTCCAGGCAGGTGTCCTCAGAGGCCCCCAGAGCAGAGACTGCCCCCCGACAGCTGCACTCCCCATGCCGGCAGACTTGGAAGATCCCATGGAGGATGACGCCCTGCTGTCACAAATGGAGGAAGAAGCAGCAGCCACCAGAGGCTAACCCACCACCACCAGCAGCTCCAAAGGATTCAGGAAGAGAGGCAGACTGGAGGGCCAGGACCACAGTGTGCTGTTGGAGATCAGGGACACAATGAAGACCAGCACAGAACTTTTCTCTCAGCTGGTGCACTTGGACAGATCATCCTCGGGCCGGAACACCTTCATCACCTATATGAGCCACACCCAGAGGGACCTGCCCGAGGCCCAGTATCAGATGATGAAGCAGAAGATCATAGCACAACCCTCAAGGCCCAGCTGAAGCTTCTCCTACCCAGTCCAGGTCTGCTCCTCCACCCCAAGCGATGTCACAGCCTTTCCATGGCTTTCAACAACCCCTCACCTACCAAGGCTATGACTACCAGGATTTCCCACAGCACAAGCAGAACTTCCCAGTCCAGGCCTAGGTTCATCGGATGCCACAGACACCAGTCCTCACCCAGCTGCAGACCAGACAGCCCCACTACACTCCTCCCAACCCTTCCTCCACCCCACAGCCAAGCCCGTCAACGGAAAATCTGTCATCAGTATTGGGCCTGACATCTCAAGTCCTTGATGAAGGGCCTCTCAACCTCACAGGACTGAGTCAGGTCTCGGATAGCTTCCTGAACACACCACCAACTGCTGTACCCTCGGGGCTAAGAACCCCAATGTTGCCTCAGACCAGCACTCAAGCCACAGCCACCTCCACAGTCCCTGCCCGCTTAACAGCTGAGACCATGGACATGACTCAGAGTGACTGAGAATAGTGTCAGAGACTGAGTTGTTTACTTGTTAAGTTTATCTTTGCTTAAGACTACTTGGTTCATTTTGCTTATTTAATACAGTCATAAAGTTTACCTAAGAAAGTTTATCTTTGCTTAAGATACTTAATACAGTTTACTTGGTTCATTTACCTAAGAAAGTTAATAAAGGTTATCTTTGCTAAAGACACTTAGTTTACTTGGTTCATTTTTTGTACTTAATAAAGTGTTGGTTAAGCCTTTGCATGCTTGTGGGATAGATAAGGATAGTTGTGGTCTAGATAAACCAGTGCAACCATAGTGGGACTGTATGGTCCACCATCCCAGCGATCCGGATGATTTTCTTCCCCTTTTTATAGAAAATATCGGTTGTCCACTATGGAGCCTTCTACAAACTCTAGACATTGTGCAGACATCCTAAATATACGAGATACATCCCAGATACAAATGTTTTGTCTGTTTTGAATACTTTATATACGAGATGCATACGCTTACATCCTTTCTATTTCCATGCTTCTAACGCTGTGTAGATGTTCCATATACCTTTTGTTTCCTCCCTCTTTCCATTTTCAGCTGCAGTGGATGTGAGTTGAGGGGATGGCCAGAGGATGCAGAGAGGATACAACGGACATTTAATGGATGATAACGGACATAGAACATTTGTTGCCCGTATATGTCACGGATGTACATTGTACGTGGTGGAAAGTTCATCCATTCACAAAGTTTTGTGCAGCTCAAAACTTCTTGCGTGGATGAAATTGCAGTGGATGGATGCTCGATGGATAGAGCGTATGAAACACGTATGTAGTGAGTACACAACGGATGCATCGCGTTTTTCAATGGATGGCAAGCTTTTTTTAACGTTTTACATCCTCTTTGCATCCGTAAGTGCAGTGGGACCGGGCCTTTAGCTGTACAAGTTGGTATGACTTACAACCTGAACCAGATCATTAGTGACCTTTAAGGATGAACAAAGCATAGAAAATGCTTCATTTGATATAGCATCATAGTGATATTCTAGTACTCCATCAATCTCAGATGCTTTATTTTCATCCTAGAATACACATTCATATTTATTTGCATATGTGATCTCACCTTATTACAAAATATATTAAGAAAGTTATATGGCAACTGAGAAAGTGCGAGAATTTGTTTTTATTACCACTGTAAATATATTGAGCTTGCAATCATTGATTCTTCCACAATGCCATTTTCAACCTTCATGTTTTTGAGGCATTACAATATGCTATAGACATCCAGATATATGCCATTTTTGTCTGACAGACAAAGATAATGTGAACTATGCATTAGAATGTATAAAATCTAGGTTGTCAAGAAACTCAATCTTGAGATAGGAAACACATCAGCCCTTCACACCACACATATTTGTAACTTTTTGTTTGTACTTTACACTGATTAATTTTATTGTTCAACTAATTCTGTTTATTTTTCTTATCTACTACTACTGTTATAACTTTTGTACCAGCACTCATTCCACTGCTTGCACTGATATATTAGAGGAGTTCTTGGAATTGCCTGGTTAATACTCTTAAACATACAGTAATAAATACATGATTTAACAGTTACAGCAGATTCTTTGTGTGTAGAGGAAGGTATTCTATAACTTAAATAATCTAGGTGATGACAGACAGGGAGGCAGGGAATGCTACAAATCCCCTTTCCTAAAGAGGTTCATGTAGTGGGACAAAGAAGGACTTTTTCTGGTGGCTTCTTCTCTATAGAATATCATCCTGTGGAGATAAGATGGGCTGTCACTCTTTCGCAAAGCCCTGAAAGCCTAGCTCTGCCAATGAGCCTGGCTTATTTGACTGATTTTTTTTCACTAGGGGAATTATTGTTATTGTTCTTACTTTGGGTTTTTATCTTTGTTAGTGTCATTGAAAATGAGTTGGGCACCACATAGGTTTCCTTAAATTAATAAACAAATAAATAAATAAATAAACTTGCTTTGCACTGGAAATGACATTACCTGGTGTTGTGGCATCATTATTTTGGCATTATGAAAAAATGCCAAGTGCAACCATAGTTTATATGTGATCTCAGAACAATGACAACAGTTACTGTTATATGAACATTTATTTATATATTTTTAAAATAGATTTAATCAAATAGAAAAACTTGTTTGGTTTAGGGTACAAGGTAGTGGGGAATTAAAATGCTCATTTGGTTATAAATAGTTTTGGTCCAGTTAGTTGCTCAGGTAAACACAGGTCAATATCATAGGTCAAGTCTGTCTCTCTTCATTTATCATTTTTTATAAAATGTCCACATCTCAAAGAAACCACAATTCAACAATCTAAATTTGAAATACAATTGTCCTGGCATCCACAGTTTATATATATATTCAACAAGCAGATCTTATGGACATGATCGAGCTTTATCTTGCAGGCACAGTCTTTAAAATCTAAATTGTAATCTTCACTAAGAAACAGGTCAAAAGGATTCTCCATAACTCAGTTTGTTGGAAAGGAGAAAGAATGCTATATTTCTTTGTTTAGAAATAATTTATTTGGGTAACCTAGAACTTTACTGAATCAATCACAGTATGGATCACTCATGCAATATGGATAATCCAAAAGGTCTATATTTCTGTTAGACAGAATGCCAGTAAAGAAACACATTATTGTGACAGCAGCATTTGCTAACAATGAGCTTATTTCAGAGAATATTTTATCGCAATTCTAAAAAAAAAAAAAGGATCACTCAGTTCACTTGCTAAATGCACTCTGCCTTTATCTCTGTTAAATTTTCTGCTGTTATTGTCAAGCCATGTCTCTAACTAATCAATATAGTTTTGACTTTAATTTATGTCTTTTAGGCTGTTAGCTAAGCCACTCATACTGGTGTCATTAATGGATTTGATAAGCACTCCCTCCACATCTTCATCCAAATAATCAATAGAAATGTTAAAGTATATAAGACCTAAGAATAAACTTTGTGGTACTCCATTTAATGTCTTACTCAAGTTTGATAAAAGCTTATGAAACTTCAGTTTTTAAGAGGAGCTGCTGTACTACCTGTGTGATTGCTTTGGCTTGCTCTTACTAGTATGCTAATCACTGAAGATTCACAAAATACAGAGGTTGTATTACAACAAATGACAACATTTGTCATGACATTGTAATGCAAGTGACCACTGTCCCAGCCTTATGTGTATGTATGTAATATCACATCAGGCATCCAAAAGGAGCACTGTTTGCATTAAAATGTCATAATATATATTTCATCATTTGAAAACACTAAAACTATCCCCTTTCTGAGATTTATTAAGACAATCTCAAAACAGGGGTTGGAGTTGTTTCTACAAACTACAGCTTTGAATTATCAACTAAATGGCACTATTTCAGGCCCTTTACATTCCTCCATAAAGACAAGTAGGACAGATGGTTTAACTCAACAGTTGCATTTATTAATTTGATTTGTTTGGGTCACTATTCAAATGTTCTACAGCAGTGATGGCTAACCTTTTTCATTGTCACGTGCCAAAAGTGCGTGCATGTGTGCATGCGCACATATGCCTGAACCCATAATGCAATGCATGTGTAACAACCCCCATCCCCCTGTACATGCACGCACTACCCCCACACCATGTGCTTCTGCCTAACCCGAACCCTAACTTCCTGCATGCACCTCGCCCCCCCCCCACGTATGTGCAGCCGACACCCGATAATCAGCTGGCTGGCAGGAGGTGTGTACGCATGAGCAGTGGATCTATTCTGGGAAACAGCTCACATGCTGGAAGAAATGGCTCTGCGTGACACTTCCGGCACATGTGCCATAGGTTCCCCATCATGGTTCTACAGTATATTCTGCCTGTAACCCCAGAAGCATTGGATGATCTTTTGTGATGATGTTTTGCTGAAGTAATACTTCAGCTTCAACTATAACAATATAAAAGCACACAATAGATACAAACTCAAGGTAAACCAGACCAAACTTGATTGCAGGAAATACGACTTCAGCAACAGAGTGGTCAATGTCTGGAACACTCTACCTGACTATGTGGTTTCTTCCCCCAACCCCCAAAACTCTAACCTTAGACTGTCTATTATTGACCTCACCCCTTTCCTAAGAGGTCTGTAGGGGGCATGAATAAGCACACCAATGTTCCTACCACCCCTGTCCTATTGTTTCTTTTATTTTTCTAATATGTATCCAGTTAATGTATTCATAGCTATGTTTATTCTTATACCTATTATCTTGACAGCGACTGACAAATCAAATTAAATAAAAATAAATAAATAAAGTTCCACAGTCCATTTTCCTTTTGCAAAGGGAAACCTTTGCAAAACCTTTTGATTATTCCAGCATTGAATAAAACGGATGCTACTTTTATTATCCTTTTAGAGAAACTAGAGGTTATTTAGTCATGTAAGCACTACTCAAAAATTGAGTATTTTTGAATGAAATATGTTTGTTTTCAGAAGATTTTATAGTGAATAATCCATGTTTAGAAACTCATCCCTCCAAAAACTAAATATCTATCACTATTTCTATTTCTTCTTACTCTGCACATATCCTAACAACACCGCCATGACAACATGAATTTGACAGCCCTGTTCTACTGCATGTGAGATAATAGCAGAAAGAATAAAATATGATACTTGTCTAGACTAGCACAAGCAGTACAAACTGTTGCAAGAACTCCTTGGGATGCCCCAAATAAAATAGAATTCCCATTATGACACCTCCCAATATTCAAGTTGTGGACAATGCATTTTCTATGCTTTCAGAGCTAAGTCAGGCTCACCCACATTACTGAATGTGAATGATGTTAAAGTAGCTACTGCGTTGTAGATCTAGTTGCATGTTAATAAACAAACAGCTTTGCATCCTGTGTCTTCCCATATTTATGAACATACTGAAGACACAATATAAAGATTAAGAATATGTCTCCTATTTGTTCAATCTATGTGCTTATTTTATTTTTTTGCAGACCTGCTTTTATCTGCACAACAAATAATGGAGAAATGCCATGGTCCCATTTGCTGGATGTATTCAAGTTGAGGCTTGACAAGCAATCATTTTGGTATGATTAATTTAGATGCTTGCTATGAGCAGGGATTCAACTTGATGGCCTAAATGGCCTTGGCTAAGTCCATAATTTTATGATTTTAAGTGCCATTAAAATGCCTATTATTTTTGTCTTGTGAGATTTACATTTTTATCCATATTAGGAAAAACATTTGCCTCTTTCTCCTGTTAGAAAAGTTATTAAGGCTATAATTTACTCACACTTATTTAGAAACTTAACAGCACTGACTTTTAAAGAAATGTAAATATGTGAACTTCACTTATTTGCCTGTTCACTTAGCTAAACAACTAATTCCCATAACACCGTCAAACTATTTAGTAAGACTGTATTACTATTATTCTTCTCATCCTTTCTATTACCTATCTCTTCCAATTTATAACTGTAACTGTGTTACTTGTATCTTTACAATTTATATTATTTTATTTGTTCCCCAATATGATTTGATTGTTTATTAGTAACTGTTAGGAATATAAGTCATCTAACAGGTATTAGGGTTAGACATATATAAACAAGGATAAACATTTTAATACTGTCTCTTTAAGGGAATGCAAGAGCATGCAATTGGGTGTGGTTTCTCAAATGGCCATAAGATGGAGACAGAAACCTGGATTATTTTGTCTTAGTCTGAGTCTCAAAAGAGAGTGTCTCTTTGTTTCCTTATGTTGGAAAGTATTGCCGTTCCTCCATTTTTCCTAATTGGCTGATATTACTGGATTTAATGTAAAGGCCCTGTCACACTGCCCAACGGATGCAAAACATTTGTAAAAAGGACACAGCGGACGAGAAAAATGTTCCATCCGTTGTTATCTGGTCTCAAAAGAGGCAAAAAATTGCATAAACAGAGCGGATAACACGGAAAGGAACGGATGGGGGGAGGATGTAGGGTGGATGGAAAGTGGATGCTCCATGGAAGCCTAGCGGATGGAAGCAGATGGGAGCAGATGGCACATCCGCTAGGCTTCCGGGGGACCTCAACAAAGTGGATGGGGAACGGATACAGCGGATGCAGAGTGGACGCCAAGCGGATGAGGCGTATGCACAGCGGAAGCCAAGCGGATGAAGCGGATGCAGAGCAGAAGCCTAGCATATGCAGAGCGGAAGCTTAGCAGATGCCTAGCGGATGCCTAGCGTTCACTGCGCATGCGGGGGGGATGTATTGCATCAGCCCCGCAGATATAAAGGGAAGCAGCTCCCAAGCAGGTCACCATTCAGAGGAAAGACCTGCATCCAGACACATCGAGTGCCTTGCCAGCCTGCCCTGCCTGCATGCATGCATGCCAGCCTTGCTGCCTGCCTTGCTGCCTGCCATCCTGCCAGCCTCACTGCCAGCCTTGCTGTCTGCCAGCCTTGGTGCCTGCCTGCCTGCCAGCCTTGGTGCCTGCCTGCCTGCCAGCCTTCGTGCCAGCCTGCCTGCCAGCCTGCTTGCCAGTCTTGGTGCCTACCTGCCTGCCAGCCTTGGTGCCTGCCTGCCTGCAAGCCTCCTTGCCAGCCTCCCTGCAAGCCAGCAATCCCACAACCATGGGGAAGAAGAGAAAGCCTCAGCCATCTGCTGCCAGCCCTGGCAAGAGGGACAGGGCCACCCACCCACCCCCTGGCCCTCACTCTGCTTCTGCTGGGGCTTCTGTAGCACGGGCTTGCTCTTCTGCGGCTGGGGCTTCTGCTGCTTCTGCTTCTGGAGGAACTGATGATGATGCTTATGGCGGTGGTGCTTCTGCTCGTGCTTACTCTGCTGATGCTGCTTCTGGCGGTAGTGCTTCTGCTGATGCTGCTTCTGGAGGAGCTGCTGCTGCTTCTTCTGGTGGTGGTGCTTCTGCTGCTGCTTAATCTGCTGTAGCTGCTCCTCGTCCTGCTGTTCCTGCTCGTCCTGCTGGTCCTGCTCATCCTGCTCATGCTCCTGGTCTTGCTCATCCTGCTCGTCCTGCTCATGCTCCTGCTCTTGCTCGTCCTGCTGGTCCTGCTGGTCCTGCTGGTCCTGCTCGTGCTTCTGGTCCTGCTCGTGCTCCTGGTGCTGTTGGTGCTGCTGGCGCTGCTGGCGCTTACTCTGCTGCTGCTGATCCTGGTCCTGCTGCTGTTGCTGCTGCTACTGCTGGTGATGATGAAGATGATGATCATGCTGCTGCTGCTGCTGCTGCTGATGATGATGATGATGATCCTGCTGGTGATGCTGCTGCTGCTGGTGTGGATGATCAGCCCCTACAACCTGGAAGCCCCTCTGATGAGGGCCCATCTGGTCCTGCCAAAGGGAGGAAGAGGCATATGCGGGAACGGGAGAGGAGGCAATACTCCATCGAGGAGGAACACGAGGATGAGGTGCTGGAGTGGCTGAGAGAGAATGACCATCTATGGCAGAAGGGACACCGGCTCTACAGGGACACCAAAAGGAAGCAGGCTTCTTGGAGAGAGAAGGCGGAGAGTCTGGGCTACACATCGGATGTGCTCCTCGGCTGGTGGAAGCACATGCACACCTGGTATGGGAAGCTGCACCTCAAGAAATCTGGCCAGGCCACGGTTAAGCTGACAGACAGAGAGACCTATGTCATGGCCAGGTGCAGCTTCCTGGAGGGTGAGATTCACCACCGAGGAGCAGCAGCAGCCCCTCTCATGACCCTCTCTCTCAGGCAGCCTGCTGAGAGCCAGTCCTCTTCCGGCCAAGAGTCAGTTCCTGTCTCCAGGCAGGTTTCTGTGGAGCGTGCCATGGCGGAGAACCCGCGGACAGCTGTTTTAACCATGGTGGAGCGCGTGGAGGACTCCCTGGTGCAGTGGGAGAAAGGAGACGGCACGTCCACCACAGCCCTACCTGCATCCACCCCCAGCTCCACCTCCACAGAAAGGCAGAGATCCAGACAGGAGGGGCAGAGCCACACTGTCCTGCTGGAGATCAGGGACACCATCTGGAGCAGCATAGATCTCCTTTCTCAGCTGGTCCACACTGACTCCTCATCCTCCAACTGCAAACCCTTCAAAACCTATGTCAACCAGACCTTCACAACATGGAGGAACCCCAGTACCAGGTGGTGAAGGACCGGATCACTGAGCTGCTTCACAACCCTCCAGATCCAGATGAACCTGCTCCCACCCAGTCCAGGTCTGCTCCTCCACCCCAGGTGATGTCCCTCACATTCCAAGGCTTCCCACAGGCCCTCACCTACCAGGGCTATGGCTATCAGGAAGTCCAACAGCACAGGCAGCAGCCCTTCCCAGTCCAGGCACAGAGTCATCAGACGACACCGTTGCCACCAGTTCCACTGATGCCACCGATGCCACCCACGACACTGATGCCACCGACGCCACTGATGCCACCCACGCCAGTCCTCACCCAGTTGCAGACCAGACAGCCCCACTACACTGCTCCTTCCTCCACCCCACAGCCAAGCCCGGCCTCAGTACATCTGTCCTCGGTACTGGGGCTGACACCCCATGGCATGGAGGAAGGAGCTCTCAACATCACGGGTCTGAGCCAGCTGTCTGAGAGCTTCCTCAACACACCATCACCTGTTGTCCTCTCACGGCCAGGCACCCCAATGATGCTTCAGACCAGCACTCCAGCACCACCCACCTCCACAGCACCTGGACCCTTCACCCCTGAGACTGGGCACACCTCCGAGTGACCGATAAGAGTGCCAGAGACTGGGTGGCTACCTGTAGACTTTATTTGGACACTTGGCTTGGATCATTTTTCTTTTACAGCTTGTTATTAATAAAGTTCATCTTTGCTTCACACACTTGCTTCATTTATTTTTTTCAGTAAAGTCTTGGTGGAAACTTTTAGAAATGGTTTAAGCCTTTGCATGCTTGTGGGATGGGTTAAGATAGCAGTGGGATGGGCAGCGATACCTTTGGGATGGGTAAGGATAGCAGTTGGATGGGCAGGGATACCTTTGGGATGGGTAAGGATAGCAGTGGGATGGGCAGGGATACTTTTGGGATGGGTTAAGATAGCTGTGGGATAGATAAACCTCCAGTGCAAGCATAGTGCGACTGTATGGTCCACCCTCCCAGGTGCCACACCTATGGCCCTTCATTATCAATAACAATGTAAGCATTGATCCACACATGTCAACATAAACACAACTCTTTATTAAATGCCCTGCTCATTGTAGGCCCACCCATACATGGCCCAATCTCATCAGTGTGATGAGACAGGCTGAAGGAAGCATCCATTAAGCATTTACCATCCTGTCTTGCCACTCCACCGCTCCAGCTGGGGAGTTGGACCAGTGTTCCAGGAGGTTGCGCTGCTTCTTCCCTTCACGTGAGGCTCTGTTGGGGCCTTGCACATCCTCAGTGTCTATCAGGTTTTTCCCTTGCCTCCATTCCCCAGGCTCCATGTCCCCATTGCTTTGCTGGAGGTCCACTAGCCTGTTCTGCAGGACTGGGTAGCGGGTGCGCATGAGATTGTGCAGGATGCAGCAAGCTTCCACGATCCTCCTCACGGTCTGTGGGCGATGCTGCATGGTGGTGAGAAGTACCTGGAACCTGTTGGCCAGGATGCCAAAGGCGTTCTCCACCACCTGCCTTGCCCTGGACAGCCTGTAGTTGAAGATCCTCTCTTCACGGGTGAGGCATCTGGAGGTGTAGGGCTTCATGAGGTAGGTTCTGAGGGAGAAGGCGTCATCCCCCACAATGAAGTAGAGCACATCTTGCGTGTCATTGGGCAGGGGTTCTGGATCTGGGAAGCCCACGATGAGGTTGCGTTCCAGCCCCTCCTTGAGATGACTGGCGTTGTATACCTGGGCATCTGAACATGAGCCGTTGCCTGAAGCATCGATGTACAGGAACTTGTAGTCAGCATCGACCATGGCAAAGAGGACGATGCTGAAGAAGCCCTTATAGTTGAAATAAGTGGACCCCAACTTGGTTGGTGCTTTGCAGGCCACGTGCTTGCCATCTATGGCTCCAACGGTGTGGGGGAAGTGCCACCTCTGATACCACTGCTCTGCAACTTTCTTCCCGCCTTCTTCAGTGGAGGGGCACTGGAGGAGCTCCTCCAGGTATTCTTCGATGGTGGCCTGCACCACTTCTCTGACCACAATGCTGATGGTGTTGTGTGGCACCCTCCAACCGTACTGCATGTTCCTGTACATGGTCCCGGAGGCCAGGTGGTGCAGAGTGAGTGCCACCTTGAGCCCAGGGTCCAGGCTGGGGCAGAATTTGGTGCTCTGCTTGGTCAACCTGGGTGTCAGCTGCTGCACAACTTTGTCAAACATGGCTGGAGGCATCCTCATGAAGTTCTGGAATGCACGAGGGTCTTCGTTCCTCAGCTCCACCATCAGCTTGTCATACAGTCCATACTCTGCTCTTCTCCCGTTCCATCTTTGGACCCAGACGCTTCTTGGCCGCCTCCTTTTCTTCCCGTAGTAGAGTTCACACAGCCTGTAGATGGCTTCGCACTGTTGCCGAACGATGGTGGCTACCAAAAGGAGTTTGTTATGATCCATGGTGGACATGACTGGATGCTGTGGAAGAGCAAGAGGCAGATGAAGGCTGCAGAGGTCTGCACAGCTGGGCTGCTGGGCTGAAATTGAGATCCAGGTCAGTTGCTCCCCCTTTTTTTAGGCAATATATGTTTTCCACTATATGTCCCTCTAGGCATCCTGTAGACATCCCTAATATCTGAGATAGGTCCCCTCTGCGAATGTTTTTTCCATTTTAAATGCTTTCTTTGCGTGCTGCATCCACTTTTATCCTTTCTCTGTCCGTGCTACTAACGCTGCACATCCGTTCCGCTTCCTCCCTGTGTCCGTTTATCACTGGAACGGATGCAAGTTGCGCGGATGCGCAGCGGATGCCTAGCGGATATAGCGGATGCGTAACGGATGCAGAACAGATGTCCCCAGTATGCCTAGCAGATGTAGAACCGACACGTTGGATACATTTTCTGCTCAAAAGTTTTGAGCAGCTCAAAACCTTTTGAGCGGATGAAATGTCAATAGACAGATGTTGGACGGATACAGAGGAAGCAAAACGGAGGCAGTGAGTACAGAACGGAAGCATTGCATTAACCAACGGATGGCAAGTATTTTTCTCCATTTTACCACCTCTTTCCATCTGTTGGTGCAGTGTGACAGGGGCTTAAGTCTGATACTGAACTGTTTTTGACACTGGACTTTGATATTTGGATTATCCCTGGATTGACATACTGACTGATTTACTTGTGGATGACTTTGGACTGCCTATTTTGGACATTACTTGAACCTTTCTGGAAGTAAAAAAAAACACCTACTTTTATTGTACAGTGTATCTGTGTACTGTGTGTGTCTTATTCAAACACTTCTCTGAAGTGTTTGAGACAATACATCTCCCTTTATGCACTCATTCTCCTAATGGGTGAATTACCTCAACAGTAACCTATGACTATCACTAAGTGTTGTATCTTATGATTCTTGATGAATGTATTTTATTTTTTCTTTATGTACATTGAGAGCTTATGTACCAAAGAAAAATTACTTGTGTGTCTTATCAAACTTGGCCAATAAAGAATTATATTCCATTCTAACTTAACAGCACTAAATTGTAAAGAAATGTAAATAAGTGAATTTCACTTTTTTACTACATTTAAAAAAAATCTGTCTTACTAGTAACTAGGCAAGTGAAAATTGCAATTTTATTAAAGCACATCTTGCTGATATGTGAAACTTGTTTTCTGACATTAATTTTCACAATCATTTGTGAATAATTTTGAGGATCTAAGTGACTACCTTTTCTTCACTTTCCTGTTACTCTTTCTTTTCTAAGTGATTTGTGGTTTTGGCTTTTAGTTGAAATATCTAAAATTTAATTAATCGAGTTGTAGTCTTGCCTCTCATTAAACCATTCAAAATATCCCTCAGGAATTATTTTCGTTCCATAACTAAGAATTATAAAGCTGAAAGAGAAAAAACACTATTTGACTTGGAAATTCTTTTTTTCTGGTTTCCTTCCTGTGACACTAGACTGAAAGATAGAAGTCTTAAACTGAAATATGTGTATAATACATATTACAAGCAGAATGGAATAGGAAAGCTCATTAGATATTGAAAATGAAGCATTTTTTTACACTGCTAATGTGTTATTTAGTAAATTTATTTCAGAATAATATGAAAAAAGATTGTGAATAGCTTATTTTTAGTTGGAGTGAGTCTATGTTACAGATTTAATATTTTTATGCTGCTAAACAAAATAATCTTTTCCATCATTATGCAACTTTAAAGTTGTGAGACAAACATTTTGTTTATTATTATCTGAAGGTTAAAACAGATCTAGACATTATCTGAGTTCAACCTTATCTTTGCCAAAAATAATTGGAACATGGAGCATCAAAATATTAGAGAAATAATATAAACAAAAGTGTACAGAAAAAATAGCTTATGAAGCATGAACAAAACAACAACCTCAAAGGATTTGGATAATTTTTTGATAAATATGAACATTAGATCAATGCATACATTGAACAATTCATAAATATATAGCCTCCTGTTAGGAATATAAGTCACCTAACAGGTATTTGGGTTTGAAATATATAAACCAGGATAGACATTTTAATACTGTCTCTTTAAGGGAATGCAAGAGCATGCAATTAGGTGTGGTTTCTCAAATGGCCATAAAATGGAGACAGAAACCTGGGTTGTTTTAGTCTTAGTCTGAGTCTCAGAAGAGAGTGTGACTGAATCTTTGTTTCCTTCTGTTGGAAAGTATTGCTGTTGCTCCATTTTTCCTAATTGACTGATATAACTGGATTTAATGTAAGTCTGATACTGAACTGTTTTTGACACTGGAATTTGATATTTGGATTATCCCTGGATTGAAAACTGACTGATTTACTTGTGAATGACTTTGGACTGCCTATTTTGGACTTGGCTTAAACCTTTCTGGAAGTAAAAACCTACATTTACTGTATAGTGTATCTGTGTACTGTGTGTGTATTATTCAAACACTACTCTCGATTTGTCTCCCTGTATGTGCTCATTCTCCTGATGGGGAATTACCTCAACACCTCCCAAGAAATTATCTGTGAACTTCAAGAAATCCCTTCATGCTGTTCAGTGGCCATATCAATATATTCAAAGTGTACTTATGTCTAATATTTTTCAAAAATATCAGAATTGTAGTCAGAATGTAGTCAACAAAATTGTCAGATCGCAACTGCATAAGAATGTCAAAACATGACAGCTGCCACCTCACACTTGTTTGTTCTTTGCCACCATATGGTGACTGTCTTTCATGAATTCAGGGAAAGGTGGATGAGAGAGGGGATGCTTGACAGAAAGCAAAACTGCTCTATTTATTTATTTATTTATTTATTTTTGTCAATTGTTTACAAGATAATAGGTATAAGTAAAAACATAGTTATGAATACATGGATACATATAAGAAAAATAAATTTTAAAAAAAGAAACAATATGACAGGGATGGTAGGCACGTTGGTGCACTTATGCACGCCCCCTATAGACCTCTAAGGAAAGGGGTGAAGTCAATAGTAGACAGTCTAAGGTTAAAGTTTTTGGGGTTTGGGGAAGAAACCATAGAGTCAGAGTCAGTATTCCAGACACTGACCACTCTTTTGCTGAAGTCGTATTTCGTGCAATCAAGTTTGGTGCAATTAACCTTGAGTTTGTATCTATTGTTTGCTCTTGTGTTGTTATCTGAAGTATTCATTGACTGGTAGGACATTGCAATGTATAATTTTATATACTATACTTAGATCAGACTGAATGCGGTGTAGTTCTAGATTTTCTGGGTCTAGCATTTCGAGTCTGGTGGCATGAGATATTCTGCAATGAGTAGAGGAGTGGAGAACTCTTCTTGTGAAATATTTCTGGACTTTCTCAACTGTGTTAATATCAGATACGTAATGGGGTTCCAAACTGATGAGCTGTTTTGACTACTGGTCTAGCAAATATTTTGTATGCTCTAGTTATTAGTGTAATATTACCAGAGGAAACGCTACATAAAATTAGGTTAACAATTCTTAACACCTTTTTGGCTATGTAGTTATAGTGGGCTCTAGCACTTAGGTCATTGAGATGAGTAAGATCCTTGACAGAGTTTGGATCATCAACAAGGTCTTGACTATTCAGCCTGTATTTTATTTTTTGATTTTTTTTGCCAATAAGTTGGACAGAGCATTTATTTGTTGAAATTTGAAGTTGCCATTTGTTTGACCATTTTGATACACAGTCAAGGTTATTTGTTGAGATTTGAAGTTGCCATTTGTTTGACCATTTTGATACATAGTCAAGGTCTTTTTGAAGGGTAGTAGTATTGTCTGTGGTGTTGAATAGCTTCAAGGTCACCCAAGGTCTTTTTGAAGGGTAGTAGTATTGTCTGTGGTGTTGAATAGCTTCAAGGTCACCAGCTGAGAAAAGAACATAGCGCCATACCAACCTACTGTACGCTTGAAGTGACCTTTCTGAAAATATCTTTCTTGAACCTGATTGGTCACTGGAGGTCGGGATGTCAGCGATGGAAGGTAATTAATGGAAGGAAAAAAATGAGCTTAGGGATTTTGGCATGCGATTCTCAGGTCTGGGCATGTATTACTGAAATGGACTTGACTTCTAATAAACTTATACCTTTTTCAACAAATGCAGTCAAGGATCATTTCTAA
Source organism: Laticauda colubrina (assembly GCA_015471245.1). Classification (NCBI taxonomy): domain Eukaryota; kingdom Metazoa; phylum Chordata; class Lepidosauria; order Squamata; family Elapidae; genus Laticauda; species Laticauda colubrina. The sequence goes on from BLBF01018695.1 coordinate 17,947, forward strand.
TTAAAGATTTAAGTGGAAGCAGGTTTGATACATATTAACTTATGAAGGCTTTTTTTTTTTTTTCATTTGCGTGCCTTCAAGTCACTTTTTGATTCTTGGACTAATTTGATTCTTGGATGATTGCTTGGACTAATCCTTGCAAATTTGTTTGTAAGGTTTTTCCTAAGGGATGGTGGGGAGGGGGGACCAGAACTCAAATCTTATGATTTCTAGCTTTAACCATTCTATACAGGTTCTCATAAAAGCTTTTATTTGGCATAAATAGACTGGGAAACATTCATTGTTCCATATTGAAATCAACAAAGATGTGGGAGCCTTTCTGAGCTATTTTCTATTTCACTAAAGATGGATCTATGGGAAAACACTGGCTGCTCTTACTGCGAAGGTTTTACACCAAAAAGTTATGAGAGTTGAATGCCTTGGAAGAAATTATCCTTCTTCTTCCAAGGGGAACAATTCTTAAAATAGAAATTGAAAGAAGATTGAACTTAACAATGTTTTCTTTGCAAAGAATGTCAAGTTATACAACATTCTATTCACTATCTTTAAAAAAAAAAATGTTAGGGACAAATACTGATCTCCTACAAATTGTGACTATATATCTGTAAAAATTACTTGACAATTGTGCTTTTCTATAATAAAGTCTACAGTATAAGATAAATCTTATATGCGTGAAGCACAGTTTGGGAAACAAAATATTATTTCTATTTCATATTCCTTTAACAGATGTATACATGGAAATAGTGTATAAAACACAAAGCCATCTTAAACTAAGATTAAGAAATGGATTTCTCTGTTCATAAGGAAGCAGAAAAATAGTCACCCCTTTGATGAACCAGCTGGACTTCTCAGCTTTTTAAAATCAATTAAATTTACATTCAAAGAAATATGTTTAAGGTGTGGTAAGGTTTAAAGCTCTTCATCTTACCATCTCACTAAGGATAAAATGTTTACCAGAGTTGGATTTAGGATCTTTTGTAGCACTCTGTCACTTCAATTTAATTGAATTTAATTAATCACTTGCCCTGTTTGTTACGCATAATAGGCAAACTAAACAGATTCCCTCTGTAGAGCGCCGAAATACCAGGAGGACTGAAGACAGAAGTGATACACCTTTATCATTTGAAGCTCCCAAAGATATAAATCAGGTCACACATTGTAACACTTGAACAAGAGATTAATATCCTGAATGTCCTCAACTTCTCAAAGGTCTTCCTAGTCAAAGCTGATATTTAGATTAATATACTAGAAATGGATCAAAGCAAATGGATTTAACTGGGCTTGAAGTTTAGAAACATAGTCTTCACATAACCATGCTGCAGTATTTGTTTATGATAAAACATTATCTATTTTGCATTGCTCTCCTTATTTCAATAGAAATTATTTGTCTTTTAAAGTGTTTATGCTAATCATTGCATAATGTAAAATCACTCTAGCTTTGCAATTATCAAGCTACAAAATGTTGCTTTACAGCAAACTCTATGCAGATAATGCAGAAATGATTAATCTCTCTAGTACTGTTCATTTGTTGCTATGGAAATACTGTTCCTCCACAAAGCTCTTAGTAAACATTGTATTAGGGATGGAGCCAGTGACAAAGACAAACAGGGACAGTAGGACATTTGAAAGATACATTATTTATATTGCTTTTACAACTGTTATCTTAAACTAACTACTAGATTAAATATACTATTTGCCATTGATTTATTACCATAAGCAAATCATATTCCTCTGGCTCCCAAATTGAATTTGGCTATCGAAGGTCCCTTCAAGAAATCCAGAACCTCATTTATAGCTTCGTATAGAAATACTTGGATGAACTCTGTAGCATCACTAGATGTCACAAGAAATACCATGCTAAGAAATTTTAAAAGTGAAAAAAAAAATAGAATGAGTGATTGATTTACCTTTTAATCAAACATATTTATAAGAAACACACTTCTTTGGAGCTTTGGAAAAGAAATACACACCCACACTGGTGCAAACAATTAAGTCTATGCATAAAGGTTCAAAATTACTGATTTATTGCTGAAGCCTATGCACAGGAATCACCTCAGACTAATGGTTTACATCTGGGTTTAATTAGACATCTAAAGCAGGTTGGACTTTGTCATCTTATGACTACAGACTCTAAACTGATATCTTTCTTGACTCCTTCCCTGGTTCTGCCAGTCCCTTTCCTACAAACATAGGTTTTCACATATTCATGCAGGGATAAGATGCGACTGGTTCAGCCTGGTTCTATAGAACCTGTAGCTGCAAAAAGCAGCTGACACAGAACCATTTTGGTGTTTGGCCCACCTGCCTGCCCGGGTTCTATGCTGTGCTTTATTCCCTGCTTTTCCCTCCTCAGCTGCTTTACTCAGCACAGCTAAGGTTGAAAAAGCAGGAAACAAAAAGATTTTCAAATGCTGTGCACCCTAGAGCAGTGCTTGTCAGCTGTCCAGGTGGCACAGCTGATGATTTCTTGCAAACATTGAACACACACGTGTTCTGATTGTCCACAGTTTGGAAAACTAGCAAATCGCTCCACTGGCTGGACCCTCCCCATCCACTCACTCCTTACTTACATGCGAGCCATCCAAATTTCCTGGTTCGATAAGTCCATTTCTTTTAGAGTTCACTTTGCTCTTGTTAGATATACTAATGCAATCTGCTCTGAGGAATAATTTATAATTTAGAAATGAAAAGAATTCTGATTTTCATTTCCCAAGTTACATAATTTTCAAATGCTGCACAATGCATTTGTGCAATGCAGTAGCAAATAAAATCCATTTAGCCGTTACTATAAGATAATTATGTTGACAATGTATTCATTCTGAGATTACAATAGGCGTTAATCTTACTTTTATATAGAAAGATTCACATCTCCATATAAAAATGTGGTTACCGATCATATTGCAGTCTCAAACATTAAGTGTCCATAGCTTTAGTTACATACCGTGTTTCTCACAAAATAAGGCCGGGCCTTATTTCTTTTTGAACCCTGAAAAACTGGCTAGACCATCTTTTTGGGGGTGGCTTAATTTCCTCCCCCACCTAGAGTGGCCCATACACACATACCTCACCACGAGGCCTCTAGTATTGGCCGACGAAAGCTCCCTGAAGGCAGAGTCCCCAGCTGCTTCAGAACGTGGCATGGCTGCCCATATTCCTTTGTCTTTAGGCAGTCTCCGGCCATGAAAGCTCCCCAAATGCAGTCACCAGCCACTTCTATCGGCCAGTAGAAGCAGCCTCGGGGCAAGCGCGTGCGCGCACACACACACACACACACACACACACACACATTCCCCTTGCTATGAGGCTGCTTCTTTCAGCAGACGAAAGCTCCCTTGAAGGCAGAGTCCCCAGCCGCTTCAGGGTGAGGCGTGGCTGCCCATGTCTCTTCGTTTTTAGGCAGTCTCTTTTGGCCAATGGAAACTCTCCAAATGCAGTCACCGGCCACTTCGATCAGCCAGTAGAAGTGACTCGGGGCAAGTGCACACACACACGCACTCCCCTCGCCACGAGGCCAGTTCAATCAGCAGATGAAAGCTCCCTTGAAGGCAGAGTCCCCAGCCACTTCAGGGTGTGGTGGGGCTGCCCATGTCCCCGTGTCTTTAAGCAGTCTCTTTCGGGCAATGGAAACTCCACAAATGCAGTCACCAGCCACTTCGACTGGCCGGTAGAAGCGGCCTCAGGGCGAGCGCGCACACACACACACACACACTCCCCTCACTGTGAGGCCGCTTCAATCGGCAGACAAAAGCTCCCCTGAAGGCAGAGTCTCCAGCTGCTTCAGGGCATGGTGGGGCTGCCCATGACCCCTTTTCTTCAAGCAGTCTATTTTGGGCAATGGAAACTCCCCAAATGAAATCAACAGCCACTTCAATTGGCTGGTAGAAGTGGCCTCGGAACGAGCACACACACACGTACACACACACACACTCCCCTCACCGCGAGGCCACTTCTACTGGCCGATCGAAGTGGCTGGTGATTGCATTTGGGGAGCTTCCATCACCCAAAGGAGACTACCTAAAGGTGAGGGGACCTGGGCAACCACGCCTCGCCCCAAAGCGGCTGGGGATTCTGCCTTCAAGGGAGCTTTCATATGCCAATGGAAGCAGCCTCACAGTGAGGGGAGTGTGTGTGTGCGCGCTCGCCCCTAGGCTGCTTCTATTAGCCAATCGAAGTGGCTGGTGACTGCATTTGGGGAGCTTCCATTGCCTGAAAGAGAATGCCTAAAGGCGAGGGGACATGGACAGCCACGCCTCGCCCTGAAACAGCTGGGGACTCTGCTTTCAAGGGAGCTTTTGTCTGCCAAAAGAAGCAGCCTCACAGCGAAGGGAGTGTGTTTGTGTGTGTGTGTGTGTGTGTTCACACCAAGGCCGCTTCTACTGGCCAATCAAAGTGGCTTTTGACTGCATTTGGGGAGTTTCCATTGCCTGAAAGAGACTGCCTAAAGGCGAGAGGACACAGGTAACCCCGCCTCGCCCCAAAGCGGCTGTGTACTCTGCCTTCAGGGAGCTTCTATCTGCTATAGGGGTATTCTAGCCTAGGCTACCTGCAGAGCACTCCTCAAGGCATGTTTTCTCCCCATCCCTCCCCACCCTTCCCCTGCCCATTTCTCTTCACCTCCTGTAGTTCTAATGAATGATGTGAGAAATGGCGGGGAAAAGTATGGTTGAAAATGGCCTAAATTTTGGAGGCAGGGCTTAATTTCACCTCATGTCTTAGAAATCATGCTGGGTCTTCCTATTGGTGGAGGCTGTATTGTTGGAGAAACACGGTAGTTTTAGTTAAAAAAGGAAAATATTTACAATAGATACAAACTATTAGAAATAGCACAGAAAAGGATACTGTTTAGAATTTAATCTTTTTTATCATGATGCAGTAGTGAAATGTATGCTTGCTATTTTTTTTCATTGGCAAATAATATGCCTCATCTGGCTACATAATTAAAAAGCAATTCATCACCACCTCTTAATTACATATTCCATACTTGCATAATGTAACTTCATGGTTTTGTTCAGTAGTTCTCCACTGCTTAAATTCGTCCATTTAAATTTCTCCACTGCTTAAGTAGGAATGGGATGGTATTCAGATAAATAGGTAAATATAAGGAATATTATTAGTCTGAAGATAATTAGGGCCCAAACTGCATTTTTAACATATAAATACTTTTTCAGGACAAAACAATTGTTGCTTGAGGCAGAAGAAGCAGCTGCCATTGTATGCAGCTAAATTAAAATCCTTTTACAGATTGAAGAAAATGTCTTTAAGAAGAATAATATTAAAAATGTTCTACATAGTTGATGGATTAACAGGAGTTGTGCCTGTCTGGGGATGACCAATCATCAGAATCACAGACTACTTGTACTTCTCAACTGTTTTTGGCAAGATAGATAGATAGATAGATAGATAGATAGATAGATAGATAGATAGATAGATAGAT
>BLBF01018706.1:0-16337 GCA_015471245.1 Laticauda colubrina
AGGGCTTCATGAGGTAGGTTCTGAGGGAGAAGGCGTCATCCCCCACGATGAAGTAGGGCACATGTTGTGTGTCGTTGGGCAGGGGTTCTGGATCTGGGAAGCCCACGATGAGGTTGCCTTCCAGCTCCTCCTTGAGGTGACTGGCATTGTATACCTGGGTATCTGAAGCTGACCTGTTGCCTGAAGCATCGATGTACATGAACTTGTAGTCAGCATCGACCATGGCAAAGAGGATGATGCTGAAGAAGCCCTTGGAGTTGAAATAAGTGGACCCTGACTTGGCTGGAGATTTGCAGGCCACGTGCTTGCCATCTATAGCTCCAACGGTGTGTGGTAAGTTCCACTTCTGATACCACTGCTCTGCAACTTTCTTCCATCCTTCTTCAGTGGAGGGGTACTGGAGGAGCTCCTCCTTGTATTCTTCGATGATGTCATGCACCACTTCTCTGACCACAATGCTGATGGTGTTGTGTGGCACCCTCCAGCCGTACTGCATGCTCCTGTAGGAGGTCCCAGAGGCCAGGTGGCACAGAGTGAGTGCCACCTTGAGCCCAGGTTCCAGGCTGGGCCGGAAGCTGATGTTTGCCTTGGTCAACCTGGGTGTCAGCCGCTGCACAACTTCATCAAACATGGCTGGAGGCATCCTCATGAAGTTCTGGAATATCCGAGTGTCTTCGCTCCTGAGCTCCACCATCAGCTTGTTGTACAGTCCGTCCTCTGCTCTTCTGGCGAACCATCTTCAGATCCAGACTCTTTTTGGGTGGCTCCTTTTCTTCTTGCAGTAGAGTTCACAGAGCCTGCAGATGGCTTCGCACTGTTGCAGAATGATGGTGGCTCCCGAAAGGACTTTATTACAATCCACGGTGGACATGACTGGATGCTGTGGAAGAGGAAGAAGCAGATGAAGGCTGCAGAGGTCTGCACTGCTGGGCTGCTGTTCTGAAAGTGAGATGCAGGCGAGTTGCTCCCCCTTTTTATAGGCAGTATAGGTTTTCCGCTAGGCATCCTCTAGGCATCCTCCAGGCATCCTCTAGACATCCTTAATATCTGAGATAGGTCCCCTCTGCGAACGTTTTTTCCACTTTAAATGCTTTGTTTCCGTTCTGCATCCGCTAGGCATCCGTTCTGCATCTGTTCCGCTTCCTCCTTGCGTCCGGGCGGATGCGAGTTGCGCGGATGCGTAGCAGATGCCTAGTGGATATAGCGGATGCATAACGGATGCCTAGTGGATGCGTAGCGGATGCAGAACGGACGAACTGGATACATTTTCCGCGCAAAAGTTTTGGGCAGCCCAAAACTTTTGGAGCGGATGAAACATCCATAAACAGATGCTGGACGGATAGAGAGGAAGCCAAATGGAGGCAGTGAGTACATCGCGTTTTTGAATGGATGGCAAGGTTTTTTGTCCGTTTTACATCCTCTTTGCATCCGTTGGTTCAGTGTGACATGGGCTTTAGAGGGGAGGGGTGTTAAATATTCATGAGGAGTAGAGTCTGATGTCAGAGTCCATTTATTTTCTGGAGCTTCCAGTGCAAAGACTGAAGCCATGTCAGTGGCTGTACTCGCAGATAGCTCCTGCTTTAAAAAGCTGGAGCCAGCTGTGGATTGTTCTCTTATACGGGATCTTCAATAAAGCTACTTTCAAGTAATTGTGGACCTGCCTCTTCCCTCAACCTGCCTACTTAACCTGCCTCTCCATGTCTGGCATTTCTTGTTCCAGCTCATCTTCCCCCACAGATTCAGACTCTGATTAGGGCATGACAATTAGAGGTGGTAGAGTATGCCCGATGGGCCACCATAAGTGGGGAAAGCAAGATCTCCATCACTGCTTTGGTGTGCTCTACCACTTCAACTTGGCCTTTCTAGCTGGCTGCTTTGCCTCCTTTGTACTGGGAGGACCAGGTGCTCCAGACAGCAGCACCCTAATGGACCTGCATTAGCTGCTGGCAGCCTCAGTGGTGGCAGTGTTCCACATCAGTGCTGAGATGCATCCGGTATGTCATGAGAACACATTCCATGTGTGAGCCAAGAGTAAGTCACACAAGGGGGCCAAGGAGATGGTCGAGGAGATGACCAGTGGTGACATGCTCTCCAACTGCAAGCCAAAACAGACAGTAGGAGGTGGGCTGATAGTGCCTGGCAGCAGCCTCCCCACATCCTCCTCATCTTGTCTTAGTCCGCAATAACAGCAGTAGCCAGAGGCAGAGGTGCAGGGGAGAGGCCTGCTGGATGCATCGGGCAGCCTATTGACCTGTCCCAGCCACATGGGATGAAGCAGGCACATCCAGTGGTCCCCATTATGTGCCTACCCTGGACTCTGCCTGTTGCCAGTGCTGCAGCTTCTTGGAGGGCCAGCTGCAGAACCCTGCTGCCAGACATCTCCCATCCCCACACACATATCTGAAAGGCCAGTAGCCATAGCCATCCTGGAAATGGTAAAGGGCTGGCCCGTGTCACTTTGGCCTAGCCAATTCCATGTGGAGGATGTGCATGTGTGCAGGAAGAGGTGAGCATACACATGCAAAGGCCTGGTCCATGCCATCCTGGCAGGGACATGTGTGTACAGAAGGCAGGCACATGCAGATACAGGCCTGGCTCACCCCATTCAGGTGTGTGCATGTGCACCAGTGCCTCTTGTGTGCATGCACATCCACCAGGATGGGCCAGACCAGGCCAAAACAACAACAGCTAGCCTTTTACTGTTTCCAGGACAGCCACGTGGCCAGATTCAGCTCACGGGCCCTGAGTTTGACACCCTTGCTTTAGCTGGTGTCAGCTTTGATAGAGTCCAGCCATCATCTTTTTTGGTGACCTGCATTCCTTTTACCACTAATTCCTCCATAATTGCTTTTTCCAGTGAATTATTTAAAGTTTATAATATAATACTGTTATTTCTAGTAGCGTTTATGGATTTTTACTGATTGAAATTGAAAAATGGGGTTGAGGGAGAAAATTTGTTTTTGCTAATTTATGTATTACCCCTTTTTGATTTCCCTTCTTCCCTCCCTCACTTCCGTTGTGCACCTAACAATTTTTCTTGTTTATATTTTTCATAGTTTATATGATTTTTTTATCTTTAAATTTTAAATTTCAATAAAATTATTATTTAAAAAATAATTAATCATGTGAGGTAATGTTCCACAAGCTGATTTCTTACCATTTTCTCTTTGTCTCTTCTCAGGATCAGCTTTATTAGTTTAACACAGTAATCACCACAGTGACTGTGGACCAGTGATGGTCTGTGGAAAATTTTTGGTGTTACGCAGAGAAATGTCCCCCTAAAGCACCCCCCAAGCAATTAATCCAGGCTGCGCAGGAACACAAGTCTGTGCTGCCAACATGGCCCACCCACCTACTGGCCCCCACCCTTTGGCCAAGCACAAATCTTACTTTCAGTAGAGCCACGCAAACTGGAAGGTAAGACTAACGACGGGGAAGGAAATCTGCCCTGGGGTGGCTTGCTGACATTGGTGGGAAGGATGGTCCCATATTCCAGAGCTGCAGTAGTAACAGGACTGGCCCTTTGGTCATCCTGGAGCAGTTTCTCCACCTGGGTGCACCAGCCTGACATGGAGAAACTGCTTTAAGATGAGCAAAGGGCCTGTCCTGTGACTACTACAGCTCTGGAATGTGGCACCAGCCTGTGGTAGGCCTGGAAATCTCTGCCATAGGGCAGCCCTTGCTGGCTGGAATGAGGTAATGATGCTGTTGCGGTGGGGGATGCAGTGCAAGTGGTCAAAGCAGCAGTGGCTCGAAGGTGCAAGCTTAGCCCTGCCAACTCTCACGATTCTGCCGTGAGTCTCACGATTTTTTGTCATGTCTCACGGTCTCACGACAAGGCTCCTCAATCTCATGCCAAATTTAAAACACTTTTTTTTTTCCAAATTTGGGGGTCAGCTTATACGCGCATAAATCTGATTCTCACACAAACGACATGACACCACTTCTCAGATCACGTAATATCGATATTACCATACAGTCATATATACATACAGCACATTTCTTTTTATTCTGGGCGCCTCCATTTTGCTTTTTCTACCACCGGATATAACATGTTCTGATTGGTTAGTTATTCACGTGACCGTGAATCTCACTATTTTTTATAGAATCTCCAGATTTTTTTTCATGGGTCTCCAGATTTTCCTTTATCAGGGGTTGGCAGGTCTGCAAGCTACCGCAAATATACTACAGCGATGGCAGAATACTGATGCCATGCAAATTCATTTTTTTGTACAAATTTATTATTTGTATTAAAAAAAAATATCCTCCTTTAAATATTAAGACATCAGTTGATTTGATTTGTAAACAGCTCCATTGTATTAATGTGCCTTTTCTCCTGTATTTATAATGATTAGTTCTCTCTAGTTTTCTCTAATCCAGGAGTGTCAAACTAGATTTCTTCGAGGGCCAGATCAGCATTGTTTTTCTCCATGGGCTGCACTGGGGGGGACAGACTGGGCAAACATTTTCTGCAGCATCCTGTTGACAAAAATGGAGCATGGGATGCATGTGCCCCCCCACACACACAGCCTGTTCTCGGTCTGGACCACCTCCTGCAGCACTCTGCTGGCCAAAATGGGCCACGGAGGACCATGTGTGGTCCTGTGCCCCATTTTTGGCCTGGATGGCCTCCTGCAGCATCCTGCTGATCAAAACAGGCCATGGGGGAGCCTTGTGCAACTTCCCACTTTGTTTTTGGCTTGGACAGCCTCCTGCAGCACCCTGCTAGTTGAAACAGGCTGCACGCAGCCCCTCTGCAGCCCATTTTGGCCTGCAGGGTACTGCAGGAGGCCATCCAAGGTGAAAATGGGGGCTCCCCACTCCCCATTTTGGCTACCAGATGCACTGCAAGCTGGTCCTTTGCTATTTCTAGGCCTGTCCCATGGGCAAATTTAGGCACCCCACAGACTAGGCCCTGCTCTAGACAATCTTCAGGTTTTCTCTTATGTTCTGTCCAATCAATAAAATTTTCCCACGAGAAGATTTGTTAAAGTTTTCAAAATCTTAATACATTCTTTTGTAAAAAATTGAATATGCCATAGGAAATATTATTTCAAGTTCATATAGCCTCTTAACTTTTCAAAATTAACATTTTTGTCCTTCCTTATCTATTTTCCAAAACTTAAAAGTTTTTTACATTACACATACATAACCTCTGAGACACCAAACCACTGCTTAAGGAGGTTAACCATCCCCCAGTTCCCAGAGCTCTCAAATTTGTTGGAGATTGCTATTTTACAATCCCTGCATAGGAATATTCTGTATGGAGCAAAGTTGCGGGTATCTTTCAGAAGTGTGTCTGAAAGACATTAACTATCTACTTCCCAAAATAAACAGAGTAGAAGTGATAAGAAACTTCAGCAATGCACAAAAGGGTATCTGCTTTATATCATAGCAACGTCAGTTCAGCCAGCGAGTATCCACACAATTACAATTACATAATAACAGTCATTGTCATCAGTAAATCTGCATTCTAATGCAAACTCAGGAAGTAGGCAACATCTCCATATTTGTAATTTTTGATCACCTCAAGTTATATTACATATAAACATATGTGTTTATGGTACTTTCTTTTCATACTATTCTTTCTAATTCAGTTGTTGCTGGGTAAAACAGTCATGCATGTTTTCTCAGAATTATGTTCCCTTAAATTCAGAGAATTCCCCCCTCCAGATAAATGAAATGAATACATATAGAATTATAGCACAAATGTAAATGACATGGAAGAAAACAGGAACCAAAGAAAATGTTTAACTTTTATTACTTATTGTGATATTCTTATCTTATACACTGTTATTTTATAACTTACTATAAACAATGCACGCTTAAAATAGAATTACTATTAGGCAGGGTATTCCAAAAGTCAAGGCCTATAGGCCAATCCAAATATTTTGCTGTATTAATATTTTTTCAAAGAAAATGTTACTTAGAAACATCATGCTCCAAATAAGATATTATTTAGAAAAAGCAACCAATTCAAATTTAGTATCATTTATAAATCTATTGTCTATTGAACGGGACTTTTGGTATATATATGTTTTATAACCGATAGCTTACACACCAACTGATTGTATCTCAAAATGACATCAGTAAAATTGAATATATTTCACTAACCTGGGACCATTGTGTAATTATACTATTTCATACTTTTTTTTGAATATTTTTATTTTATTTTTATATATAACAAATCCATTCCATTTCAATCATGTGTCAATTAGGTACATATTTCATGTGCTTACGGTTAATAATTAATACTCTTCTTATCAATATAACAATTATCACATTCCCATATAAGTTATATCCATCTTCTCAAGCTTTTCTTATTGCTTTATATATACATTTAATCCATTTTAATTTGTTTTATTTTCTAACCATTGGTAAAACAAATCCCATGCCATGTATATTCTTTAATTTCCAATGTTAATCTATTCATTTCTGCACATTAAAATATTTTTTCAATTACTTTCCCCTCTATCGGTATCTTGTCATTTTTCCAATTTTGAGCAAATACAATTCTAGCTGCTGTTAATATATGTATGGTTAAATATGTTTTTTCTTTACTGTAACCTTCAGGTCCCATTCCCAATAAAAAATATTTCAGATTTCAAATCTATATGCAATTTAATCATTTTTTCCAACCATGTGTATATTTTTGTATTTTTTTAGCTTCTATGCAAGACCACCACATATTCCTGGTGTTGGGTTGATCTTCAAATGCTTCCAGCATTTGGTTGATTTGTCTTTAAACATTTTCACTAGTTTTGCTGATGCTAAGTGCCATCAATAAAACATCTTGTACAAATTTCTTTGTATTTTGTCGATATTGTTAATTTATAATTTCTGTCCCATAGCTTCTACCATTTTTCTAGTTCTGTAGCACACCCAATTTTTTTGCTTGTGCTATAATTCTTTCTTAACTTGTCCCTCTTCCAACTTAACACCTAATAAATAACAGTATAGTCTTTTAATCAGCTTATCTTTTTTTTTAATTTAAAAATTTTATTGAACAAAACAATTAAAAACATTGAACTTGGTGAAACCGGTTTGTCATAATTTTTGGTCAATATTACATAGATATATACCTTCCTACTATATATACATTTGTTCAGATATATACATTTATTCATTCATATATTAAAATCTCCAAGATCTTTCGTCCTACTTTCGTCTCATACTCTCATTTACCCTCTCAAGAACTCTTTTCCAACTTAAGACCTTCCTTTCTGCCCCCACCAGTGGTAAAATCTATTCAAAATTGTGGAATATTCTGATTTGTCTTTATTTTTCATTAGCTTGTCCATTTCAGCACATATCAGAATGTTTATTACTTCATCCTCACTTGGTATGTCTTTCTCCTTCCGGTTCTGGGCAAATGCTACTCTTGCCACAGTAATAATTGTATAATCAAATATAGCTCATCCTTATTATATTTTTTTTATATGATTCCTAATAAAAAACATTCTGGTACATGATCTAATTTGAAACCCAACATTTCCTCTGATTACTTCCCTGTCCTATGCCAAAACTCTTGTGCTTTTTGCAGCTCCACCAGGCATGGTTCTACATACCCCGTTTCATTGCACATTTCCAACAATTTGGGGATTGGGTTTTGTACACTATAGCCAATCTGGCTGGTGGGAGATGTCATCGAGAAAACATTTTAAGTAAATTTTCCTTACATGCAGTGGTCAGGGTAATCTTTTTATTCCTTTCCTTTTTATTCCTTTTTATTCCTTTTGCCATTGATCCATTGCTATTTGGTTCTGTTCCTTGTGCTATTTTGCTACAGTTAGGAATTATTTGTTAGGAATTAATTTTGTAAATCTCACTTGTTAAGAATTGTATTCTTTGCTATATGGTTTCTCCCTTATGTTGTTTGCTTCAAAGCTAGGCATATCCTTGGAGAGTTAAGGGCCTGTCACATAGGCCGACGAATACAAAAAGTATGTAAAAAGAACACAGTGGATGAGAAAATTTTCCATCCGTTGTTATCCGGTCTCAAAAGTGCCCCGAATTTGCATAAGCAGAGCAGACAACAACGGAAAGGAACGGACAGGGAGGAGGATATAGCCAAGATGTAAAGCAGATGCTCCATGGAAGCCTAGCAGATGGAAGCGGATGGAAGCGGATGGTACATCTGCAGGGCTTCCGGGGGAGCACAGCAGAGTGGATGCGTAGCGGAAGGAACGGATGCAAAGCGGATGCTGAGTGGATACAGCGGATGCACCATGGAAGCCTAGCGGATGCCGAGTGGATGCAAAGCGTTCACTGCGCATGCGGGGAAGATGCATTGCATCAGCCCCACCGATATAAAAGGATGCAGCTCTCAAGCAGGTCACCATTCAGAGGAAAGACCTGCTACCAGACACATCTACAGCCAACAACCATGGGGAAGAAGAGGAAGCCTGTGCCATCTGCTGCCAGCCCTGGCAAGAAGGACAGGGCCACCATCCCACCCCCTGGCCCTGACTCTGCTTCTGCTGGCGCTTCTGCTGGTGCTTACTCTGCTGGTGCTTCTGCTGGTGCTTACTCTGCTGGTGCTGCTCCTGGTGCTGGTGCTTCTGCTGGTGCTTACTCTGCTGATGCTGCTCCTGGTGCTGGGGCTTCTGCTGGGGCTTACTCTGCTGGCACTACTCCTGGTGCTGGTGCTTCTGCTGGTGCTTACTCTGCTGGTGCTGCTCCTGGTCCTGCTGGTCCTGCTGGTGCTGCTGGTGCTGCTGGTGCTTACTCTGCTGCTGCTGATCCTGGTCCTGCTGGTGCTCCTGGTGCTGCTGCTCCTGCTGGTGCTGCTGGTGCTGCTGGTGCTGCTACTGTTGTTGCTGCTGCTGGTGGTGGTGGTGTGGTGGAGCAGCCCCTAGAACCTCGAAGCCCCTCTGATGAGGGCCCAGATGGCCCTGCCAGAGGGAGGAAGAGGCATACGCGAGAACGGGAGAGGAGGCAATACTCCATCAAAGAGGAACATGAGGATGAGGTGCTCGAATGGCTGAGGGAGAACGAGTACCTATGGCGGAAGGGACACAGATTCTATCGAGACACCAAGAGGAAGCAGGCTGCTTGGAGAGAGAAGGCAGAGAGCCTGGGCTACACTTCAGAGGTGTGGTGGAAGCACATGCACACCTGGTACGGGAAGCTGCACCTCAAGAAATCTAGCCAGGCCACGGTCAAGCTTACCGACTGGGAGACCTACGTGATGGCCAAGTGAAGCTTCTTGGAGGGTGAGGTCCGCCACCAAGGAGCAGCCCCTCTGACAACCCTCTCTCTCAGGCAGCCCGCAGAGAGCCAGTCCTCTTCTAGCCAAGAGTCAGCTTCTGTGTCCAGGCAGGTATCAGTGGAGTGTCCCACGACGGAGACCCCCCCCGACAGCTGCACTCCCCGTGGCGGAGCGCGTGGAGGACCCCCTGATGCAGTTGGAGCAAGAGGAGGCCACTGCCACCAGAGACCAACCCACACCCACACCCAGCTCCACCTCCACAGAAAGCAGACAGAGAGCCAGACTGGAGGGACAGAGCCACACTGTCCTGCTGGAGATCAGGGACACCATCAAAAGAAGCGTAGATCTCCTCTCTCAGCTGGTACAAACTGACATACCATCCTCAAACCGAAAGCCCTGCTCACCTACATCAACCAGACCCTCATGGACATGTCCGAATCCCAGTACCAGGTGATAAAGGACAGGATCACCGGTCTTCTGCACCACCCTCCAGGCCCAGCTGAACCTGCTCCGACCCAGTCCAGGTCTGCTCCTCCACCCCAGGTGATGTCACAGCCCTTCCAAGGCTTTCCACAGGCCCTCACCTAACAAGGCTACAGCTACCAGGAGTTCCAGCAGCACAGGCAGCCCTTCCCAGTCCAGGCACCGGTACATCGTATGCCACCGATGCCACCGATGCCACCCATGCCACCCATGCCACCCATGCCACCCATGCCACCCATGCCACCCATGCCGATGCCACCCACACCACAGATGCCACTGACGCCACAGATGCCACCGATGCCACCGATGCCACCCACACCTCACCTTGCTCACCTGCAGACCAGACAGCCCCACTACACTCATCCTTCCTCCACCCCACAGCCAAGCCCGGCCTCAGAACATCTGTCATCGGTCTTGGGACTGACACCCCATGTTATGGAGGAAGGGGCTCTCAACATCACGGGACTGAGCCAGCTCTCTGAGAGCTTCCTCCACACACCATCCCCTGTTGTCCTCTTGGGGCCAGGCACCCCAATGGCGCCTCAGACCAGCACTCCAGCAGCAGCCACCTCCACAGCATCTGGACCCTTCACCCCTGAGACTATGGGCATGCCTCCGAATGACTGAGAAGAGTGCCAGAGACTGGATTGCTACCTGTTGACTTTATCTTTGCTTGGGACACTTTACTTGGGTCACTTTGCTTTTACAGTTTGTTATTAATAAAGTTTGTCTTTGCTTCACACACTTGGTTCAATTCTTTTAGTCAATAAAGTCTTGGTAGAAACTTTTAGAAATGGTTTAAGCCTTTGCATGCTTGTGGGATGGGTAAGGATAGCAGTGGGATGGGCAGGGATACCTGTGGGATGGATAATAGCTGTGGGATGGGCATGGATACCTGTGGGATGGGTAATAGCTGTGGGATGGGTTAGGATAGCAGTGGGATGGGCAGGGATACCTGTGGGATGGGTAATAGTTGTGGGATAGATAAACCTCCAGTGCAAGCATTGTGGGACTGTATTGTCCACCCTCCCAGGTGCCACACCTACGGCCCTTTATTATCAATAACAATTTAATCATTCATCAATACATTTCAACATAAACACAACTCTTTATTAATGCCCTGTACATTGAAGGGCCACTCAACATACATGGCACAATCTCATCCGTGTGATGAGACAGGCTGAAGGAAGCATCCATTAAGCATCTACCATCCTGTCTTGCCACTCCACTGCTCCAGCTGGGGAGTTGCACCAGTGTTTCAGGAGGTTGCGCGGCTTCTTCCCTTCACGTGAAGCTCTGTTGGGGCCTTGCACATCCACAGTGTCTATCAGGTTTCGCCCTTGCCTCCATTTCCCAGGCTCCATGTCCCCATTGCCTTGTTGGTGGTCCACAACGCTGTTCTGCAACACTGGGTAGCGGGTGCGCATGAGATTGTGCAGGGTGCAGCAAGCTTCCACGATGTTTCTCATGGTCTGTGGGAGATGCTGCATGGTGGTGAGAAGTACCTGGAGGGCTTCATGAGGTAGGTTCTGAGGGAGAAGGCGTCATCCCCCACGATGAAGTAGGGCACATGTTGTGTGTCGTTGGGCAGGGGTTCTGGATCTGGGAAGCCCACGATGAGGTTGCCTTCCAGCTCCTCCTTGAGGTGACTGGCATTGTATACCTGGGTATCTGAAGCTGACCTGTTGCCTGAAGCATCGATGTACATGAACTTGTAGTCAGCATCGACCATGGCAAAGAGGATGATGCTGAAGAAGCCCTTGGAGTTGAAATAAGTGGACCCTGACTTGGCTGGAGATTTGCAGGCCACGTGCTTGCCATCTATAGCTCCAACGGTGTGTGGTAAGTTCCACTTCTGATACCACTGCTCTGCAACTTTCTTCCATCCTTCTTCAGTGGAGGGGTACTGGAGGAGCTCCTCCTTGTATTCTTCGATGATGTCATGCACCACTTCTCTGACCACAATGCTGATGGTGTTGTGTGGCACCCTCCAGCCGTACTGCATGCTCCTGTAGGAGGTCCCAGAGGCCAGGTGGCACAGAGTGAGTGCCACCTTGAGCCCAGGTTCCAGGCTGGGCCGGAAGCTGATGTTTGCCTTGGTCAACCTGGGTGTCAGCCGCTGCACAACTTCATCAAACATGGCTGGAGGCATCCTCATGAAGTTCTGGAATATCCGAGTGTCTTCGCTCCTGAGCTCCACCATCAGCTTGTTGTACAGTCCGTCCTCTGCTCTTCTGGCGAACCATCTTCAGATCCAGACTCTTTTTGGGTGGCTCCTTTTCTTCTTGCAGTAGAGTTCACAGAGCCTGCAGATGGCTTCGCACTGTTGCAGAATGATGGTGGCTCCCGAAAGGACTTTATTACAATCCACGGTGGACATGACTGGATGCTGTGGAAGAGGAAGAAGCAGATGAAGGCTGCAGAGGTCTGCACTGCTGGGCTGCTGTTCTGAAAGTGAGATGCAGGCGAGTTGCTCCCCCTTTTTATAGGCAGTATAGGTTTTCCGCTAGGCATCCTCTAGGCATCCTCCAGGCATCCTCTAGACATCCTTAATATCTGAGATAGGTCCCCTCTGCGAACGTTTTTTCCACTTTAAATGCTTTGTTTCCGTTCTGCATCCGCTAGGCATCCGTTCTGCATCTGTTCCGCTTCCTCCTTGCGTCCGGGCGGATGCGAGTTGCGCGGATGCGTAGCAGATGCCTAGTGGATATAGCGGATGCATAACGGATGCCTAGTGGATGCGTAGCGGATGCAGAACGGACGAACTGGATACATTTTCCGCGCAAAAGTTTTGGGCAGCCCAAAACTTTTGGAGCGGATGAAACATCCATAAACAGATGCTGGACGGATAGAGAGGAAGCCAAATGGAGGCAGTGAGTACATCGCGTTTTTGAATGGATGGCAAGGTTTTTTGTCCGTTTTACATCCTCTTTGCATCCGTTGGTTCAGTGTGACATGGGCTTTAGAGGGGAGGGGTGTTAAATATTCATGAGGAGTAGAGTCTGATGTCAGAGTCCATTTATTTTCTGGAGCTTCCAGTGCAAAGACTGAAGCCATGTCAGTGGCTGTACTCGCAGATAGCTCCTGCTTTAAAAAGCTGGAGCCAGCTGTGGATTGTTCTCTTATACGGGATCTTCAATAAAGCTACTTTCAAGTAATTGTGGACCTGCCTCTTCCCTCAACCTGCCTACTTAACCTGCCTCTCCATGTCTGGCATTTCTTGTTCCAGCTCATCTTCCCCCACAGATTCAGACTCTGATTAGGGCATGACAATTAGAGGTGGTAGAGTATGCCCGATGGGCCACCATAAGTGGGGAAAGCAAGATCTCCATCACTGCTTTGGTGTGCTCTACCACTTCAACTTGGCCTTTCTAGCTGGCTGCTTTGCCTCCTTTGTACTGGGAGGACCAGGTGCTCCAGACAGCAGCACCCTAATGGACCTGCATTAGCTGCTGGCAGCCTCAGTGGTGGCAGTGTTCCACATCAGTGCTGAGATGCATCCGGTATGTCATGAGAACACATTCCATGTGTGAGCCAAGAGTAAGTCACACAAGGGGGCCAAGGAGATGGTCGAGGAGATGACCAGTGGTGACATGCTCTCCAACTGCAAGCCAAAACAGACAGTAGGAGGTGGGCTGATAGTGCCTGGCAGCAGCCTCCCCACATCCTCCTCATCTTGTCTTAGTCCGCAATAACAGCAGTAGCCAGAGGCAGAGGTGCAGGGGAGAGGCCTGCTGGATGCATCGGGCAGCCTATTGACCTGTCCCAGCCACATGGGATGAAGCAGGCACATCCAGTGGTCCCCATTATGTGCCTACCCTGGACTCTGCCTGTTGCCAGTGCTGCAGCTTCTTGGAGGGCCAGCTGCAGAACCCTGCTGCCAGACATCTCCCATCCCCACACACATATCTGAAAGGCCAGTAGCCATAGCCATCCTGGAAATGGTAAAGGGCTGGCCCGTGTCACTTTGGCCTAGCCAATTCCATGTGGAGGATGTGCATGTGTGCAGGAAGAGGTGAGCATACACATGCAAAGGCCTGGTCCATGCCATCCTGGCAGGGACATGTGTGTACAGAAGGCAGGCACATGCAGATACAGGCCTGGCTCACCCCATTCAGGTGTGTGCATGTGCACCAGTGCCTCTTGTGTGCATGCACATCCACCAGGATGGGCCAGACCAGGCCAAAACAACAACAGCTAGCCTTTTACTGTTTCCAGGACAGCCACGTGGCCAGATTCAGCTCACGGGCCCTGAGTTTGACACCCTTGCTTTAGCTGGTGTCAGCTTTGATAGAGTCCAGCCATCATCTTTTTTGGTGACCTGCATTCCTTTTACCACTAATTCCTCCATAATTGCTTTTTCCAGTGAATTATTTAAAGTTTATAATATAATACTGTTATTTCTAGTAGCGTTTATGGATTTTTACTGATTGAAATTGAAAAATGGGGTTGAGGGAGAAAATTTGTTTTTGCTAATTTATGTATTACCCCTTTTTGATTTCCCTTCTTCCCTCCCTCACTTCCGTTGTGCACCTAACAATTTTTCTTGTTTATATTTTTCATAGTTTATATGATTTTTTTATCTTTAAATTTTAAATTTCAATAAAATTATTATTTAAAAAATAATTAATCATGTGAGGTAATGTTCCACAAGCTGATTTCTTACCATTTTCTCTTTGTCTCTTCTCAGGATCAGCTTTATTAGTTTAACACAGTAATCACCACAGTGACTGTGGACCAGTGATGGTCTGTGGAAAATTTTTGGTGTTACGCAGAGAAATGTCCCCCTAAAGCACCCCCCAAGCAATTAATCCAGGCTGCGCAGGAACACAAGTCTGTGCTGCCAACATGGCCCACCCACCTACTGGCCCCCACCCTTTGGCCAAGCACAAATCTTACTTTCAGTAGAGCCACGCAAACTGGAAGGTAAGACTAACGACGGGGAAGGAAATCTGCCCTGGGGTGGCTTGCTGACATTGGTGGGAAGGATGGTCCCATATTCCAGAGCTGCAGTAGTAACAGGACTGGCCCTTTGGTCATCCTGGAGCAGTTTCTCCACCTGGGTGCACCAGCCTGACATGGAGAAACTGCTTTAAGATGAGCAAAGGGCCTGTCCTGTGACTACTACAGCTCTGGAATGTGGCACCAGCCTGTGGTAGGCCTGGAAATCTCTGCCATAGGGCAGCCCTTGCTGGCTGGAATGAGGTAATGATGCTGTTGCGGTGGGGGATGCAGTGCAAGTGGTCAAAGCAGCAGTGGCTCGAAGGTGCAAGCTTAGCCCTGCCAACTCTCACGATTCTGCCGTGAGTCTCACGATTTTTTGTCATGTCTCACGGTCTCACGACAAGGCTCCTCAATCTCATGCCAAATTTAAAACACTTTTTTTTTTCCAAATTTGGGGGTCAGCTTATACGCGCATAAATCTGATTCTCACACAAACGACATGACACCACTTCTCAGATCACGTAATATCGATATTACCATACAGTCATATATACATACAGCACATTTCTTTTTATTCTGGGCGCCTCCATTTTGCTTTTTCTACCACCGGATATAACATGTTCTGATTGGTTAGTTATTCACGTGACCGTGAATCTCACTATTTTTTATAGAATCTCCAGATTTTTTTTCATGGGTCTCCAGATTTTCCTTTATCAGGGGTTGGCAGGTCTGCAAGCTACCGCAAATATACTACAGCGATGGCAGAATACTGATGCCATGCAAATTCATTTTTTTGTACAAATTTATTATTTGTATTAAAAAAAAATATCCTCCTTTAAATATTAAGACATCAGTTGATTTGATTTGTAAACAGCTCCATTGTATTAATGTGCCTTTTCTCCTGTATTTATAATGATTAGTTCTCTCTAGTTTTCTCTAATCCAGGAGTGTCAAACTAGATTTCTTCGAGGGCCAGATCAGCATTGTTTTTCTCCATGGGCTGCACTGGGGGGGACAGACTGGGCAAACATTTTCTGCAGCATCCTGTTGACAAAAATGGAGCATGGGATGCATGTGCCCCCCCACACACACAGCCTGTTCTCGGTCTGGACCACCTCCTGCAGCACTCTGCTGGCCAAAATGGGCCACGGAGGACCATGTGTGGTCCTGTGCCCCATTTTTGGCCTGGATGGCCTCCTGCAGCATCCTGCTGATCAAAACAGGCCATGGGGGAGCCTTGTGCAACTTCCCACTTTGTTTTTGGCTTGGACAGCCTCCTGCAGCACCCTGCTAGTTGAAACAGGCTGCACGCAGCCCCTCTGCAGCCCATTTTGGCCTGCAGGGTACTGCAGGAGGCCATCCAAGGTGAAAATGGGGGCTCCCCACTCCCCATTTTGGCTACCAGATGCACTGCAAGCTGGTCCTTTGCTATTTCTAGGCCTGTCCCATGGGCAAATTTAGGCACCCCACAGACTAGGCCCTGCTCTAGACAATCTTCAGGTTTTCTCTTATGTTCTGTCCAATCAATAAAATTTTCCCACGAGAAGATTTGTTAAAGTTTTCAAAATCTTAATACATTCTTTTGTAAAAAATTGAATATGCCATAGGAAATATTATTTCAAGTTCATATAGCCTCTTAACTTTTCAAAATTAACATTTTTGTCCTTCCTTATCTATTTTCCAAAACTTAAAAGTTTTT
>BLBF01018727.1:0-10357 GCA_015471245.1 Laticauda colubrina
CGAAAGATGCAAAGCAATAGTAGAAGATCTTGAAGGCTGACATTCGGCCCTCCTAGAAAAAGGAAAACCATCAGTCCTAGAGGAGAGAGAGGAGAAAATATAAAGACAATTATTAATCATTAAACAAGTACAAAACAATACACTCCTAAGGCTTATCAGGATACTTGGAACGAAATGCTTTGATCAACTTAGGGGCTTTAACGTCAGTTTCGTTCACCCATTCGGCTTGCGAAGAAGGGGAATGTTTCCAGGCTACAAGATACTGGAGACGACCCCTCCATTTGCGAGAGTCCAGAATTTCTTTAACTTCAAAATATTGTTCACCTTCAATCAGTATTGGTATGGGAGGGTCAGCCTGAATGGGTCTTAAATCAGAAGTACGTTCAGGTTTTAGCAAACTAACATGGAAAACTGGATGGATTCGTCGAAGAGTTTTGGGTAAGTTCAGCTGGACTGTTACAGGATTTATAATCCGTTCAATTGTGAAAGGACCAACATACTTAGGACCAAGCTTCTTTGACTTTTGAGTGGTCTGCAGGTATCTGGTGGACAGGAAAACCTTGTCGCCCACTTTATATTCTTTCTGTGGGGATCTTTTCTTGTCTGCAAATTTCTTATGAGCTTGATGGGCCTCATCTAATGCTTTGCATGTCACTGGCCAGTTAATTTGGAGTTGAGTTATCCATTCATCCAGCGAATGGATGTTAGGTTTTTCATGAGGAAGTTCAGGTATGGGAACGAAATCTTGTCCCAAAGCCACTTTAAATGGAGTAAATCCATTACTACTGTGTACAGAGTTGTTATATGCCACTTCGGCAAATGGTAATAATTCGGACCAGTTATCTTGTTTTATAATTTATGTAACATCTAAGATATTGTTCTAACACTGCATTAGTCCTCTCACAGGCCCCATTAGTCTGGGGGTGGTAGGAGGAGCTTAACCCCTGGGCGGAGCCTATTAACTTCAGGAATTCTTTCCAAAAATTTGAGGTAAACTGGACCCCTCTGTCAGAGATTATGCATTCCGGAACGCCATGTAACCTATAGATATGTGAAATAAACAGCTTAGCCAGCGTCTGAGCAGAGGGAATCTTGGAACAAGGTATGCAATGTACTTGCTTTGAAAACAAATCAGTCACTACCCAGATGACCGTGTTTCCACCACTTTCGGGCAATTCTACTATAAAGTCCATAGAGATTTCCTTCCAGGGGGCCGTTGGTCTAGCTACATTTTGTAACAATCCTCCTGGCTTACCAGGAGGTCTCTTTGCCGAAGCACAAATTGGACAGCTAGCTACATAAGCTTCAATGTCCTTCTTTAAAGTAGGCCACCAGAATTGCCGCATGTAAGGTCTTCACAAATCTGAAGTGGCCAGCTGCTTTAGAATCATGAGCCCGTTGTAGTATTTGGCCCCTCAGCACTTGTGGCACATACAACTTGGCCCCCACCCAAGCCAAACCATCTCTAACTGTATAGTTACTTGAATGAGCCAGGAACCATTCGTCCAGTTTTATAGCTTCTTTTAATTGATCAGTTAGGTCATTCGATAAAACCACTTCTTGGTCCTTCTTTTGGGCTCTGGTGATCACTGGGGCGGCTAGATGTTTGGATGAGACAATTGGGCTTATCACCTCCTGGTGCATACTATTATATTGGGGTAGTCTAGAGAGAGCATCCGCCATGAAATTCTTCCCTACTTGAATGTACTTCAATGAGAAATTGAATCGCTTGAAGTACTGGGCCCAGCGAACTTGTTTAGGGGACAGTTTCTGGGGCGTTTTTAAGGCTTCCAAATTCTTATGATCAGTCCATACCTCAAATGGGTGTTTTGCTCCTTCCAGGAAATGTCTCCAGGTCAGTAAGGCCCAACGAACTGCAAAAGCTTCTTTCTCCCAGACGGCCCATCTTCTCTCTGTTTCAGACAGCTTACGGGAGGTATACACACAAGGCTGTAAGGTCCCTTTCTTGTTGATTTGAAGTAACACCGCTCTAATAGCCACATCACTTGCATCGGCTTGAATCATGAAAGGAGTGTCCATATCCAGGTGCTTCAGCACTGGTTCTGCAGCAAACAGTCATTTTAGCTTTTCAAAAGCTGCTTGGCA
Source organism: Laticauda colubrina (assembly GCA_015471245.1). NCBI lineage: Eukaryota > Metazoa > Chordata > Lepidosauria > Squamata > Elapidae > Laticauda > Laticauda colubrina. The sequence continues at coordinate 2,107 of BLBF01018727.1, forward strand.
CTCCATGGACCACTCCAGTGGCTTTTCTGGCCTTGGCTTCACCTCCCCTTTTGTTTTTAAGAGATTTGTGATGGGCATTGCTATCTTAGCAAACATCGGGATGAATTGCCGGTAAAAATTTGCAAATCCCAAAAAGCTTTGAAGTTGTTTTCTGGTGCGTGGTGGAGCCCATTCCAGAACGGCATGCACCTTCTCTGGATCCATCTCTATGCCTTCAGATGAAATGCAATATCCCAAATAGTCAATTTTGTCTTGGTGGAATTCACACTTTGACAATTTAGCGTACAACTTAGCAGCACACAGTTTCTGTAGAACCGACCGCACTAGTTTCACATGTTCATCCAGAGTTTCTGTGTAGATAAGGATATCATCAAGATAAACCAGAACCCCGCTGTATAAATGTTCATGTAACACTTGGTTGATCATTTGCATGAATACAGCTGGGGCCCCTTGTAAACCAAAAGGAAGAACGTTAAATTGGAAGCAACCCATCAGGCAGTTAAAAGCGGTCATCCACTCATCCCCTTCCTTAATTCGAATTCGGTAGTATGCTTCTCTCAAATCCAACTTCGTGAAAATCTTTCCCTTCGCTAAATGGGCCAACATGTCCTTCATCAAAGGAAGGGGGTACACGTTTTCCACAGAAATAGCATTCAAATTTCTGTAATCCACCACCAAGCGTTTGGAACCATCTTTCTTTTCCCGGAACAACACTGGGGCCGCTACCCGGGGTCTAGCAGGTTGAATGAAACCACGTTCCAGATTTTTATCTATAAACAATCTTAGCTCTTCCAATTCCCGTGGGGTCATTGAGTACAACTTTGGTTTTGGGAGCTTCACCCCAGGCAAAATCTCAATAGCACAGTCTGTTGGCCGATGAGGCGGAAGCTCATCTGAGGCCTTCTCACTGAACACTTCTTTTAAATCCCGATACTCTTTGGGAATTTTCTCCTCCCCTTTCACAGGCTCAGTACCTGTGGAAGCTATTTCAATTAGGTCCTCAGGCTTCGGCTGGGATCTGGCCCCTCCTCTCGATCGCTGCTTTGTGTGTATGCGCAACAACCCCTTCCTCCAGTTAACCTGGGGGTTCCATTTCCGGAGCCAGGGCAGTCCCAGTATTAATGGTTGCTCCATCCCAGGAACCACAATAAAATGCAGGGTCTCATCATGCTCTCCCATGACCATTTCTATAGGTTTCATGACAAAACATGTGGGGCAACCTCCAGCCACTGATCCATCTAGTTGGCAAAAGAAAATGGGCATCTTCAAAGGTTTTAGCTTTAGGACCATTTTCTTCACTACTTCCGTGTTGATTATACACCTTGTGCACCCAGAATCTAACAGAGCTAGCATTTCCCCTTCGACCCCTGAATTGGGTAGCCTCAACTTCACCGGAATGGTCATAGGGCCCACGCTTGGACTTACCAGGAAGTCGTCTTCTGAATTGAAATCCTCCTCCTCAGGGGTCACTGGGGTTTCTGACTCCTCTCCTGCGGGAGGGGCAACCTCTGCCATCTCTTTCGACTTTAGTGCTGTTTTGCGAGGCTTTGCTGGGGATTTTTCAGGTTCCTTTCCTTCCTTTGGCGTCCCCTTTGGCTCCAGCTTGACTCTGCAGTTCACAGCCCGGTGACCTTCCTTCCCGCATCGAAAGCAGGCCGAGGGGTTGGGTCTTGCTGCCACTCCTCCCCTCTGAGACTTAGGAGCCTCTTGAGGACGTGGGGGGTAAAACTTGCTCCACCCATAATCTCCCCGCCATTTGCTTTGGGTTAAATCAATCTCCACTTCTTCTGCCAGCAAGTACCACATCTGCAAGTCATTGGGGTCTCTTCTAGCAATGCATCTCTGGTACACATCTTCATTTAACCCATCTTTAAATCGTTCTATCAGGGCTTCTTGGGGACAGCCTCGGAAATGGCCGGTTAACTGTCTAAATTCTTGGGTGTAATCAGCCACAGACCTCCGTCCCTGTTTTATGGTTTTCATCCTTATTAGGGCCTTGCGCTCTGCCAGTGGGTCCTCAAACCTAGCCCTCAGTGCAGCCATGAACAGGTTGTAGTTCAGCAACTGAGGAGCATTATCATTATGCAAGGTCACCATCCACTCTGCTGCGATTCCCTCCAGAGCCCTGGTAACACACCTCACTTTGGCTGCTTCTGAGGGAAAATCTTCCCCATGTTCTTCCATATGGCTCCAAACTTGAGCTAGGAAAAATCCCAAGATTTTTGGGATCCCCCCCCCCGTATTTTACTTCTAACGGAGGCAGCTTAGGAGCTCTATGCCTTCTAGGAATCACAACTCCCCCTGAGGGCCCCGGGGCTGCTGCTGGATCAGGTTGATTTATGGAAGAGGGGGCTGCTCTGCTTCTTCTGGCTGGGGTTACTTCCCCTCCCCCTTCATACCTTTGTGCAGCTTGGGGTTGTTCAAAGGCTTCATTCAGGAGTCTCCTGGCTTGATCTAGTAAGAGTTCTCTCTTTTCCTTCTCTTGCCAAGGCTCCTCTTTTCCACGCCAGCGGGTAGTTGTGACTCCAGGGGGGGGTTCCTTCTCCAGATCTTTCCAATCAACCCCCACTGACCATCTGGCCTTCACAGCTGGATCCTCTTCCACACTGAGTTCTGCTAGCGATTGGGCTTCCTGCACCAGCACAGAATCTTGCCCTCCAATGGCTCCCGGATCCTCTTGGTCACTATTTGAAGATGACATAATGTCCAGGCCCCCTCAGAAGAAAATTGGGTATTCCCTCCAGGTGGGCTGGTGCTGAGATTCAGAATAATGTCAGGCAGAGCTCCATTCAAAATCCAGGAAAGAAATACTTAGACTCTTTAGTTTAGAGAAAAGATATCTTTTACTGAAAGTGAAGTGGTAGCAACCAAAGAATTCTGAATCTGAGAAATTAGGCGCGCAATTCACATGTACAAAGTGATGGAAATGTTCCCACCCCCAATAGTTCAGATGACACTTCCAATTAGAAGTTGTGAATATGATCATGTGGGCATCTTCAGGTGATGATGAGGCCTCTGTCCGTTGACCTTGGCATATTTTGATAATGGGTTGCAGTTGCACAGAGAAAAGAAAGCTAAGCAAGAAATAGAAACCTAACTCTATTGTATGCTTCCCCCCCCCCATTTACACAACAGAAGAATGTAACACCTCCAGCTCACTTCCCAGACCTATCCCTTTCTCCCCTTCCCCCCCCATTTCTTATGACAGCCGAAAGATGCAAAGCAATAGTAGAAGATCTTGAAGGCTGACATTCGGCCCTCCTAGAAAAAGGAAAACCATCAGTCCTAGAGGAGAGAGAGGAGAAAATATAAAGACAATTATTAATCATTAAACAAGTACAAAACAATACACTCCTAAGGCTTATCAGGATACTTGGAACGAAATGCTTTGATCAACTTAGGGGCTTTAACGTCAGTTTCGTTCACCCATTCGGCTTGCGAAGAAGGGGAATGTTTCCAGGCTACAAGATACTGGAGACGACCCCTCCATTTGCGAGAGTCCAGAATTTCTTTAACTTCAAAATATTGTTCACCTTCAATCAGTATTGGTATGGGAGGGTCAGCCTGAATGGGTCTTAAATCAGAAGTACGTTCAGGTTTTAGCAAACTAACATGGAAAACTGGATGGATTCGTCGAAGAGTTTTGGGTAAGTTCAGCTGGACTGTTACAGGATTTATAATCCGTTCAATTGTGAAAGGACCAACATACTTAGGACCAAGCTTCTTTGACTTTTGAGTGGTCTGCAGGTATCTGGTGGACAGGAAAACCTTGTCGCCCACTTTATATTCTTTCTGTGGGGATCTTTTCTTGTCTGCAAATTTCTTATGAGCTTGATGGGCCTCATCTAATGCTTTGCATGTCACTGGCCAGTTAATTTGGAGTTGAGTTATCCATTCATCCAGCGAATGGATGTTAGGTTTTTCATGAGGAAGTTCAGGTATGGGAACGAAATCTTGTCCCAAAGCCACTTTAAATGGAGTAAATCCATTACTACTGTGTACAGAGTTGTTATATGCCACTTCGGCAAATGGTAATAATTCGGACCAGTTATCTTGTTTTATAATTTATGTAACATCTAAGATATTGTTCTAACACTGCATTAGTCCTCTCACAGGCCCCATTAGTCTGGGGGTGGTAGGAGGAGCTTAACCCCTGGGCGGAGCCTATTAACTTCAGGAATTCTTTCCAAAAATTTGAGGTAAACTGGACCCCTCTGTCAGAGATTATGCATTCCGGAACGCCATGTAACCTATAGATATGTGAAATAAACAGCTTAGCCAGCGTCTGAGCAGAGGGAATCTTGGAACAAGGTATGCAATGTACTTGCTTTGAAAACAAATCAGTCACTACCCAGATGACCGTGTTTCCACCACTTTCGGGCAATTCTACTATAAAGTCCATAGAGATTTCCTTCCAGGGGGCCGTTGGTCTAGCTACATTTTGTAACAATCCTCCTGGCTTACCAGGAGGTCTCTTTGCCGAAGCACAAATTGGACAGCTAGCTACATAAGCTTCAATGTCCTTCTTTAAAGTAGGCCACCAGAATTGCCGCATGTAAGGTCTTCACAAATCTGAAGTGGCCAGCTGCTTTAGAATCATGAGCCCGTTGTAGTATTTGGCCCCTCAGCACTTGTGGCACATACAACTTGGCCCCCACCCAAGCCAAACCATCTCTAACTGTATAGTTACTTGAATGAGCCAGGAACCATTCGTCCAGTTTTATAGCTTCTTTTAATTGATCAGTTAGGTCATTCGATAAAACCACTTCTTGGTCCTTCTTTTGGGCTCTGGTGATCACTGGGGCGGCTAGATGTTTGGATGAGACAATTGGGCTTATCACCTCCTGGTGCATACTATTATATTGGGGTAGTCTAGAGAGAGCATCCGCCATGAAATTCTTCCCTACTTGAATGTACTTCAATGAGAAATTGAATCGCTTGAAGTACTGGGCCCAGCGAACTTGTTTAGGGGACAGTTTCTGGGGCGTTTTTAAGGCTTCCAAATTCTTATGATCAGTCCATACCTCAAATGGGTGTTTTGCTCCTTCCAGGAAATGTCTCCAGGTCAGTAAGGCCCAACGAACTGCAAAAGCTTCTTTCTCCCAGACGGCCCATCTTCTCTCTGTTTCAGACAGCTTACGGGAGGTATACACACAAGGCTGTAAGGTCCCTTTCTTGTTGATTTGAAGTAACACCGCTCTAATAGCCACATCACTTGCATCGGCTTGAATCATGAAAGGAGTGTCCATATCCAGGTGCTTCAGCACTGGTTCTGCAGCAAACAGTCATTTTAGCTTTTCAAAAGCTGCTTGGCACTCCATGGACCACTCCAGTGGCTTTTCTGGCCTTGGCTTCACCTCCCCTTTTGTTTTTAAGAGATTTGTGATGGGCATTGCTATCTTAGCAAACATCGGGATGAATTGCCGGTAAAAATTTGCAAATCCCAAAAAGCTTTGAAGTTGTTTTCTGGTGCGTGGTGGAGCCCATTCCAGAACGGCATGCACCTTCTCTGGATCCATCTCTATGCCTTCAGATGAAATGCAATATCCCAAATAGTCAATTTTGTCTTGGTGGAATTCACACTTTGACAATTTAGCGTACAACTTAGCAGCACACAGTTTCTGTAGAACCGACCGCACTAGTTTCACATGTTCATCCAGAGTTTCTGTGTAGATAAGGATATCATCAAGATAAACCAGAACCCCGCTGTATAAATGTTCATGTAACACTTGGTTGATCATTTGCATGAATACAGCTGGGGCCCCTTGTAAACCAAAAGGAAGAACGTTAAATTGGAAGCAACCCATCAGGCAGTTAAAAGCGGTCATCCACTCATCCCCTTCCTTAATTCGAATTCGGTAGTATGCTTCTCTCAAATCCAACTTCGTGAAAATCTTTCCCTTCGCTAAATGGGCCAACATGTCCTTCATCAAAGGAAGGGGGTACACGTTTTCCACAGAAATAGCATTCAAATTTCTGTAATCCACCACCAAGCGTTTGGAACCATCTTTCTTTTCCCGGAACAACACTGGGGCCGCTACCCGGGGTCTAGCAGGTTGAATGAAACCACGTTCCAGATTTTTATCTATAAACAATCTTAGCTCTTCCAATTCCCGTGGGGTCATTGAGTACAACTTTGGTTTTGGGAGCTTCACCCCAGGCAAAATCTCAATAGCACAGTCTGTTGGCCGATGAGGCGGAAGCTCATCTGAGGCCTTCTCACTGAACACTTCTTTTAAATCCCGATACTCTTTGGGAATTTTCTCCTCCCCTTTCACAGGCTCAGTACCTGTGGAAGCTATTTCAATTAGGTCCTCAGGCTTCGGCTGGGATCTGGCCCCTCCTCTCGATCGCTGCTTTGTGTGTATGCGCAACAACCCCTTCCTCCAGTTAACCTGGGGGTTCCATTTCCGGAGCCAGGGCAGTCCCAGTATTAATGGTTGCTCCATCCCAGGAACCACAATAAAATGCAGGGTCTCATCATGCTCTCCCATGACCATTTCTATAGGTTTCATGACAAAACATGTGGGGCAACCTCCAGCCACTGATCCATCTAGTTGGCAAAAGAAAATGGGCATCTTCAAAGGTTTTAGCTTTAGGACCATTTTCTTCACTACTTCCGTGTTGATTATACACCTTGTGCACCCAGAATCTAACAGAGCTAGCATTTCCCCTTCGACCCCTGAATTGGGTAGCCTCAACTTCACCGGAATGGTCATAGGGCCCACGCTTGGACTTACCAGGAAGTCGTCTTCTGAATTGAAATCCTCCTCCTCAGGGGTCACTGGGGTTTCTGACTCCTCTCCTGCGGGAGGGGCAACCTCTGCCATCTCTTTCGACTTTAGTGCTGTTTTGCGAGGCTTTGCTGGGGATTTTTCAGGTTCCTTTCCTTCCTTTGGCGTCCCCTTTGGCTCCAGCTTGACTCTGCAGTTCACAGCCCGGTGACCTTCCTTCCCGCATCGAAAGCAGGCCGAGGGGTTGGGTCTTGCTGCCACTCCTCCCCTCTGAGACTTAGGAGCCTCTTGAGGACGTGGGGGGTAAAACTTGCTCCACCCATAATCTCCCCGCCATTTGCTTTGGGTTAAATCAATCTCCACTTCTTCTGCCAGCAAGTACCACATCTGCAAGTCATTGGGGTCTCTTCTAGCAATGCATCTCTGGTACACATCTTCATTTAACCCATCTTTAAATCGTTCTATCAGGGCTTCTTGGGGACAGCCTCGGAAATGGCCGGTTAACTGTCTAAATTCTTGGGTGTAATCAGCCACAGACCTCCGTCCCTGTTTTATGGTTTTCATCCTTATTAGGGCCTTGCGCTCTGCCAGTGGGTCCTCAAACCTAGCCCTCAGTGCAGCCATGAACAGGTTGTAGTTCAGCAACTGAGGAGCATTATCATTATGCAAGGTCACCATCCACTCTGCTGCGATTCCCTCCAGAGCCCTGGTAACACACCTCACTTTGGCTGCTTCTGAGGGAAAATCTTCCCCATGTTCTTCCATATGGCTCCAAACTTGAGCTAGGAAAAATCCCAAGATTTTTGGGATCCCCCCCCCCGTATTTTACTTCTAACGGAGGCAGCTTAGGAGCTCTATGCCTTCTAGGAATCACAACTCCCCCTGAGGGCCCCGGGGCTGCTGCTGGATCAGGTTGATTTATGGAAGAGGGGGCTGCTCTGCTTCTTCTGGCTGGGGTTACTTCCCCTCCCCCTTCATACCTTTGTGCAGCTTGGGGTTGTTCAAAGGCTTCATTCAGGAGTCTCCTGGCTTGATCTAGTAAGAGTTCTCTCTTTTCCTTCTCTTGCCAAGGCTCCTCTTTTCCACGCCAGCGGGTAGTTGTGACTCCAGGGGGGGGTTCCTTCTCCAGATCTTTCCAATCAACCCCCACTGACCATCTGGCCTTCACAGCTGGATCCTCTTCCACACTGAGTTCTGCTAGCGATTGGGCTTCCTGCACCAGCACAGAATCTTGCCCTCCAATGGCTCCCGGATCCTCTTGGTCACTATTTGAAGATGACATAATGTCCAGGCCCCCTCAGAAGAAAATTGGGTATTCCCTCCAGGTGGGCTGGTGCTGAGATTCAGAATAATGTCAGGCAGAGCTCCATTCAAAATCCAGGAAAGAAATACTTAGACTCTTTAGTTTAGAGAAAAGATATCTTTTACTGAAAGTGAAGTGGTAGCAACCAAAGAATTCTGAATCTGAGAAATTAGGCGCGCAATTCACATGTACAAAGTGATGGAAATGTTCCCAC
>BLBF01018729.1:0-11856 GCA_015471245.1 Laticauda colubrina
CCTGTTTACAAGTTGGCTGTGGAAAGCAAGGGTGTTTTGTGAATGGCAGAGGAATTTGAAAGAAAACCAACCTGTGAAGAGATCTGTTGTGATAAGCTACTCCAGAGAAGCCCTCCTGGTGGAGAAACTAGGTCTGGAAAAAGCAGGATAATAGGAAAACATGATCCGGATGCAGCTTGTTAGGAGAAAGAGAGAAACTGATAAGCCTAAAAGCTGAGGCTGTGATTTGGGAAGACTGAAATGGAATCTTGTGCTAGATGTATTTTCCCCGTTTTATGCTTTCAGTTTCCTTTTGCCAAAGCAGTGTGTACAACGGACAAAAGCTGCACGAAAGGTCGAGTGGACCCACAGGGTAATGGTAAGCGAGGTTCCTTTTCTCCCTCACCATTGGAAGGTCCTTTCCGACGAAACGTTTGGCCTCCAGGTAAGGGTCCTTGATGAGATGGGGGTCTCTTCCCTCGGTAGGCATCCAGACGGGCAAGTGTGTGAAATATAACAGAACCATCAACACGTGTGAAGTCTCTGCTTGGTGTCCTGTGGAGTCAACTAAAGCCGCTCCAACGTAGGTGCTTTTCTCAGCTGCTCCTGTGTCCGGTTTTAGTCTGTTCCGAAATTTGATCCAAGATGTCTCCTTCCCTGTTTAGTTGCCTGAATGTAGAGGGGTGTCTGACTTCGGGTACTTTTAATACTTGTACACTTCAACTCCCAGAATTCCCCAGCCAGCCATGCTCTCTGAGAGTTGAAGTCCACAAGTCTTAGGATTCTGGGAGTTGAAGTCCACAAGTCTTAAAAGTTAAACTTGTACCCACCTGTCTTAATAGCTTCCTGTATAAATAACTGCAGGGCATTTTTGAGGGCCATCCTTGAAGACATCCTTGAACCAGTCGGGTCTCTGGCATGCATTTTGCAGACCCCAATGTCCAGCCTCTTGACCAGGCTCCCCAGCTAAGATGATTACATTGCCTAGTGGTGATCATGACTATTTAATCAGTCAGAAACGACTTGGATCTTTTCATCTTTCCAGGCCAGCCATTCTGGGCAGTGCTGAGAATTTCACCGTGCTTATAAAAAACAACATCCACTTTCCAAAATTCGATTATACAAAGTAAGTGGGCTTGGCTTGGGATGGCTGTATTCAAGGGGAGGGTCTCTCGTATTCTCTTCCTGGGAAATTGATCCCTGATCATTTGCTAAGATGTGCTGGAGCTTCTAGAATCTGTGTTTGCATGGGTGGACATGCAACAAAATAGAAATAAGTGTTAACCATTCAATTCCTGAAAGAGCATCTATGCTTGGTCTTCCGACATCCTGTGCTTTATAAAATATACATTTGTTTCTTTTGGATGATAAAACTTCTCCTCTTCTGAATAATACAACAGAATAGCAAAATTGAAAGGCACCTTAGAGGTCTTCTAGTCCAACCCGCTTCTCAAGCAGAAGAACCTCTACCATTTTGGACAAAGGACTGTCCAGTCTTTTCTTAAAAACATCCAGTGTTAGAGCACTCACAACTTCTGAAGGCGGGTCCTTCCACTGATAGATTGTTCCAATTGTTCCCTGCAGAACAAATATTCCACCAGAATTTAATATTTCCTGTACATACAACAAGCACAAAGCCCCACTTTGCCCCATTTTTCGTCTGAGGGACATTCTTCAAGAGGCAGGAGAGAAGTTTTCAGAGGTGGCCGTTCAGGTAGGTGGCATTTGAAAGTGGCCAGAGGACTTGTTGATTTTTTAAAATTTATTTATTATGCTGCTGTTAGTTGGGCGACTGAGTTAATAAGGGCAAATGTTGAATTTGATTGCGAAAAGGAGAATTCCAACTAAATTTAAAGCTTGCTTCCTTTTTTTTTTTGAGAAATTGACAAGAGAAAGTTGCCAAGCTGCTGCAGCAAATGCGATTTGTTCACATGCAGAAAGCCTATAAAATGGGGAAAATAAGGAATGCTTGCTAAAAGTTGTCTCTTTCTCTCTCTCTTGATCAATCCATCATGCAAATTTACTTCTCTGATGATCATCTCCCAGGGAGGCATCATTGGCATTGAGATTAACTGGGATTGCAACCTAGACCCGTTGCTATATCATTGTAGCCCCGACTACAGTTTCCGGCGCCTGGATGACAAACGAGCCAATGAAGCTTTGTATCCTGGCTACAACTTTAGGTAATGGATATTCAAGTCCTTGTGATTTGGGGGTGGATGTCACAGATCAGGAGGAAAGATCTTCAAGGTTCTGTTTTATTTTTCCACGTGATGATCATAATAACAGAGTTGGAAGGGATCTTGGAGGTCTTCTAGTCCAACTTCCTTCTCAAACAGGAAAGCCTAGAGCATTTCAGACCAATAGATGTCCAGATTTTTCTTAAAATCCTCCAGTGTTGGAGCATCCACAATTTTTGAAGGCAAATTATCCCACTGATTACTTGTTCTAACTGTCAGGAAATTACTCCGTAGGTTCAGGTTGCTTCTCTCCTTGGTTAGTTTCCATCTGTTGCTTCTAGTCCTGCCTTCAGGAGCTTTGGAAAATAGGCTGACCTCCCTCTTCTTTGGGGCAGCCCCTCAGATATTGAAAAAGTGCTATCGTGTCACTCCTCCCCCTTTCATTAGAGGCACGCTGGACATCCTGTTTTCACTTCTAGCTTCCCTTGCAATCTTCTCCTTGATTCCTACTATTCCTGCTGTGTCTGGATGTGAGGGCCCAATGGTCATCCTTCTTCTCTTTCACTTTCCACTTTTCTTGAAGTGTGCTAGTCCTCAACTCAACAGCCATTTCTTTAGTTACAGCGGCATTGAAGAAATGATTTATGGTCCTCGCACGAAGGACCATCATGGCACCCCGATAGTCAGCAGATAGATCCCTCCTCAGTTCTTCTTTTGACTGCTTGGGCCACCATACCGATGATGCTACCTAGCCTGGTATTAAGACGTCTGCAGGAAAACAATCAAGTTCAGAGGACACCTAAGAGTTGAACCTGACAGTACAACAATTCTTCCTGTCTGCTTGTTCTAGATTTGCCAGGTATTACAAGCAGCCGGATGGAAGGGAGGGAAGGACCCTAATCAAAGCTTACGGCATCCGTTTCGACATCCTCATCTTTGGCACGGTAAATGCCTCCTGGCTTTCTTCCCTCGGTCTTCATTTTAGATGAGGAAACCGCACATCGTTCCAATGAGAAATATCCCTCTCCTCATGGGCAATTCCATTCAGGGTGGGTTTGTAAGTCAGTTGCTAGTCCGGAGACCCCAATTGGGATGTGTCTCTCGCAGCCCATGTGGTCAATTTAAATCTTCTTGAAGTCTTGATCCTGAATATTTCCCAGTTCCCTCTCCTTCGGATGGGAACTGCCATTGGTGGGTTGATGCAGTGGAATGTAGTCTGGATTCCCAGGAAGGGAGGGAGGGGCTGTGTTCCAGAGGACCAAGAGACAATGTGGATTACTCTATTTTTCCGTCTATAAGATGCCCCCATGTCGAGGACACCCCCATGTTTCATGTAGTTTCTTGTAGTAAGCACACTGCAACCCATCGCTGTGCAGACGCCATCTTATAAGAGAAGGGAGTAATACAATAACAGGTAATGCACAATAGGAACAATAGAGATGAAACCTAGAGTGGCAATGTGATACAGGAAATAGCTATAAGAGAAAGGAATGATAAAGCTGCATAGAGGCCTGTCTGGCATGTTCGACCTCCTGTGTATAAGATGCCCCTCCATTTTGAAGTAAATATTTTTGAGCAAAAGTAGCATCTTATACATGGAAAAATAGGATAGTTTGGTTGGAAGGAAGAGTTAAAACGGTTCTTCTTTACAAGTTCTCAGAGTAGATCTTTCATGATGCAAATATTCTGCGTATGTTTGGGAAGATTTCTGCCGATAGATGAGAAAGATGAAAGGAAATACTCAGAGGTAACTCCACATGTCTTGGTTCTTTTTCTAAGTTGAGGACTACCTGTATTCCCATGAAGGCAAGGGAAAAATCCTCATGGTTTCCCCTAATGTGGCACCTTTCTGACATGTCATCACTTTTGCTGTCATTTTCCAAAGGCTGGGAAGTTCAGTATCATTCAGATGATAATGTACATTGGATCAGTGCTCTCCTACTTCGGCCTGGTAAGATACTTTCCTCCTGCAGGTCTCGGGGCGAATTCAGAGGTGAATGTCTTGCTTCAGGTTTTAAGGGTGGGGGGTCTTTATGCTGATATTTGGGTGACCACCCGAGCTGTCTCGAAAAACAGCTTTGGATGCTTTTGTTGAACGGTTCTAATTCCTGGTTTCCAAATTTCAAAAACCATTTTATAAATTTGTTCTATGTTTAGAAGAACCACCTGTACAATCCTGCCCATTTTTTTCTTTCTTTATAGGCTCAGCTAGCTATAGATTATCTGCTCACTTGTCCTATGTCCCGCTGTTGCAAACATGAACTAGTCAAGAACTATTATTACAATAAAACGTATCAGAAGGTGCTGGGACCAAGATGTGTAAGAGTTATAACTAAATGTGACTTGTGTTGTCTTTCCTTCTGGACAAGGTTCTCGCTTACCATCAGGCGGGGATCTCAACTCTTCCCTTACAAAATGAACAGGCCATGTAATGGTTTTAATATCCTGTGGAGACTCAGCCATGGTGGTCTATAAACTTATTAATGGCTTCAAGGCAATATGGACAATGATGGATAAATGCTTGTTACATCACCAGTGATATGCAGCACCCATGTAGCTAAGGGCTGAACTGTGGAGTCCTTGGTGCTCTCTGAACTTGGTGGTTTTCTCGCAGACATGATCCAACTAGGGGACATCATCAATGCTAGAAAAGAGAAGGAAGAAGAGGAGTAGTACTGTTGGGTTCTTGGTGCTGTCTGAGCTTGGAGGTTTTCTTGCAGACGTTTCATGACCCAACTAGGCAACATCATCAGTGCTGGGAGGGAGTGATGTGATAATGCATGCAGATATGATATATCATATGATATATGCAGAATATCCTTTCCCCTACCTCTGTTTTTGCCAACCTGAGAAATACTTTTCTTGCATTGATGCAAGGTGGAATCTTGAACTGTTTATAATTACAGAATATTGCATTATCCTTCTAAGTCTTAATTCTTTGGTTATTTTTTGCTGGAGTGTGGAAAGACTGTGTTGTACGTGACCTTTGTTGATGAGCCTGGCATCCTAATGATCGACAAATTATCGGAGACCAGTTTGCAGACCAATGAGGGCAGGATTATGGACGTGAGTTTGGAATCTTTTATTGGGGTTTGCACAGGTATCGGCCGGGGTCCCTGCCTAGAGATTTGAGAATAGATAAAATGCACGCCAAGACTTGAAAGCCACAGTTTAATAACACACTAAAAGCTTGGATTGTCACGGTTGTGTTTCTCTTCTCCAGTGACCACCATTCACATTTTCAATCACAGCTACTTGCTGTGTTGTTCCAAGCTTAACGTTGCAGATAATCTTAATTTAAAGGAACCAGTTTCAGCCACGTTTTATAAAGAGTTGGTTTGAGATGAATCTGTGTTTAGATCTGGATGACACACAAATGGGGTTAAGCCACAATCGACAAGGCTCTTTGTGGCTCATGCTGAGAACGGTAATCCGAGCATCAGTCAATTAGAAAAGGATTCCGTTTGGCCTTCCTGCAACTCCAGATTAGCCAAAGATCTTCCCAAATCCCTGAAAAAGTGGGGCTGAAACGCTGTTGCGTTCCATGGAAGGATTTTGTTGTTAAATGGCACATGATCCCACTTCCCTTCCTTTCCAAGTGTCTCCCTTTGGAGGAAAACCACCAGCCGCCAACCAATGTGATGTTTTTTGCCAACAGAAGCACCAAGGCGATTTTATGCAGTCTTCCCAACTTCCATATTGGGACCGGACCGTCTCCCCCCAAAACCCAGAAGAGCTGCAGCTCCTCCAAACCCAAAAGGAGGGTCCTTGCTTCCGCGAACGTCCTTCTTGGTGTTGCTGCGGAAAGTGCCGGCCGGCAGATCCTATTTGGGAACGGCTCTGCTGCCGAAAAACCGACGGGCCCTGCATCACCACTTCACCTTTGTTTGAGCAGCTCGTCCTGTCCCAGCCCATGCTGAAGTTCGTTCTCCTCTACAAAAATCCCTTATTGGATGTGACAGATGCTGGACGTAAACCCTTTCGGCACTGCGCTTACGAGCAGTATATTCGCTGGCGCTTTGGCGAGGGTGACCTGGGTGCCCGGGCTGTGATCCCCAATTGTTGCAGGTGGAGAATCAGATATGCCTTTCCAAGCGAGAACGGGGAATACCACGGTTGTGAGGAACAGTTTGGGATGGCTGTTCCTGTGCCTTAAGGGTGGATATGCATGTGTCCAATTAATCAGTTTTGCCTGCTGCTTTTCAGAAATTACCATTTGTAGCTCTGCCATCATCTTGGCTCTTTAACTAGATAATGTTTATACTGTTGGATAAGGTCAGAGGGGAGCAGAGTTTCAATCCCAGCTCAGCCATGAAAATCACTGATGCCTCCATTCCCCTGCCCATCCTTGCCTACCTCACTGGGATATCAGGAGAGCCAGGATTGGAAAAAACATTGAAAAGGGCCCAGATTTCTCATGCTTAGGTAGCCAAACTCCAAATGAACCTGTTTATTTTTTCCCAGAAACACAGCTGTGGTTTACAGGTGTAAAAGGACTCCCTTGCTAATCCAGGTAGTTTTGGTTGGCTGATCCCAACACAAAGCCACCTTTGTTTAAAAACCTCCCCTTGTTTATTTTAAAAAAGGTTGTTTTCTTTATGTTGTTTTGAAGTTACTTGCACTTTCCTTTTTCGGTAACTCAGCTGTCTTTTCAACTTTCTTTTCCCATAACTCATTTCTCAGGAAATGGGGGAAATAACTTTAGTTTTCATCATTGGTATCTTCCCATTTTAAATATCCTTCAAAGCCTAGATATTTTCCATGCAAAATGCCTCAAGTTCAGCATCTCCATTTAGAAGGAAGGGAGATGTAGATGATGAAACGACAGTGCAGAACTGTTCTTAGTGCACAGAATATGTCTGGAAAAGGCTTCTTTGTTGTCTAGAAATTTTGTGAATTGCAGGGATGCCATATCTGATAAATCTCTGGCTGGGTTAGCATAAAACAACTTTTCCATTCGATTTCATTTTTTAACAACACTTCGGTAACTAAAAAGTCTACACATAAAGAGATTTAGCCCCACATATTTTTTCACAAATTACTGTGCTATGTTTTTTTTTAATCATTTGGATGGCCTGTTCCAAAGGATAGCCCTCTTCTAGTGCACAAGCTGGTCTTGCAAGTTATTTCAAGTGGTTTTTCTTGATCAGAAGCAAATGAAGCAAACATAACATTTAAGTGACATAACATTTAACATTTAAGTAACTTTTCTGCACTCTTCTACTTAATTATTGCAAAAGGGGATCTATTTCTTAGCAAAAAAATTTGCAGTTTTCTTTTAATCTCATGTTGCAGTAAAGATTATATACTGTTGCAGATTTTGTACACTTTTTATACAATATGCTCATGTGAATTCTCTGTGCATTGCACAGATGGAAATTAAAGTTATAAGAACAAATAAAAAATTATGTGTGTGCTTAATTTCAGCTGACAAAGAAATTGTAAAGCATGATGGAAATGGTGGTGGTGGTGGGGAAACAAGAAAGATTAACTACTTTGGAGTAAACTAGCAATTCCAGTTGGCATTTTCATAGGGGTAGACTTAAAAGCCAACTGAAGGCTTGAGTAGTCCAGTTCTGTTTTGCTCTCCTAAAAGGACCTATGTGGTTTTCCCTATAGAATTGGTCCACAAGTTCAGGCTACCAGGGATCTGAATGGCTCTCTTGATCCATATTGATTCTGCATTAAAATAAGCAGCAGAATCAGGCTAAACCACCAAGCAAATGTACATAAGAATTGAGTCTGAACCATTATTTTACAATTAGCACATGAATCAAATCTGCAGCCTTATTAAGCTGCTGGTTTATGTGGCGGCCCGATTAAATTCCAGCTTAGAATTTTAGAATTTAGCCTTTATTGTCATTGCATTCCACAAATACAATGAAATTTGAAAGCCACTCCAGCACAGCTACTCCAAAACCACATTACAATCACACAGGTATTTAAAAATTAAAATAATCATTATATTATTATTAAAAACCCAGCCTAAAACCTATCTAAAATATTTAGCAAGTTAAATAGTTTTAAAATGCCATTATATACATAGGACTAGATGACAAATGTGCTGTTTGATTCAAGATAATCATTGCCTTGGAAAAGAAACTGTTTCTCAGTCTACTAGTCCTCATTTTAAGACACCTATAATGTCTCCCTGATGGTAACAGTTCAAAATAAGAATGACCAGAATGGGAACAGTCAGCCTCTTTAAGCTGCTGATTTATGTGGCGGCCCAATTAAATTCCAGCTTAGCAACTTGTGTGATACCTTACCGTTAGTTAATGAACTGGTGAGCCAGAGTTAATCTAATCCTACGTAGCTTCTTTGGTAATATCACACTACTAACTAGAGCATACAAAACATTTGCCGGACCAATACTTGAATACAGCTTTTATCAGTCTGGAACCCACATTAAGTACCTGATATTAGCACAGTTGAGAAAGTCCAGAAATATTTCACAGGAAGAGTTTTCACTCCTCTACCCGTTGCAGAATGAATACCTTATGCCACCAGACTGGAAATTCTAGACCTAGAAAACCGAGAACTGCGCCGCCTTCGGTCCGATCTAAGTGTAGTGTGTAAAATCGCACCTTGCAACGTCCTCCCTGTCAATGAATAATACTTCAGCTTCAACCACAACAACACAAGAGCACACAACAGATACCAACTCCAGGTGAATGGCCCCAAACTCGACTGCGGGAAATACGACTGCAGCCCCAGAGGGGTCAATGCCTGGAATCCTCTGCCTGCCTCGGTGGCTTTTTTTTCCCCAAACCCCAAAATCTTTCACCTTAAGACTGTCTCCTATTGACCTCTCGCCCCTTTCCTAAGAGGTCTGTGGGGGGGGGGGGTGCATCAGCACACCAACATCCTTGTCCTCTGGTTTCTTTTTATTTTTCTTACATGGACCCATTTCATGGATTGGTCAGCTGTCTGTCCTTATCCCTGTCCTCTTGCAAGCGACGGACAAACAAGTCAAAGAAATAAATGAAATAAAAACAGCGACCGGCTCTGGAGTGACCGAGGGAGGATTTGCAGCTCGGAAACCGCTCATCGCTGCGCATTGGGGGGGTTGGGGGGGGGGGGGGGCAACTTTATTTGGCCGCGGCTCCTGTGCTCCTCGCAACGGTGCTGCAAAGGAGAAGGCGCCCCCCCTCTGACCTCTCCCGTCCAAAGGCCGGTCCTGCTTTGGAAGCGAGGCGAGGCAGCCTCGGCCCCCGTCGCCCCCTGCTGAACGGGGTGGGGGGGGGGGCGGCCTTCCGCTCCCACCAGCCTCCCCCGGCTGCGACCGCGGTCGGGTCATCGTTGCACGGCGCGGTTCTTTGTCCTCGGAGATGCGAAGCGACATTTGCAGAGACGCTTCGGGGACCCCGCCTGGCTTTGCGCCGCGACTTGGCTGCATCACCGAGCCGGGAGGGTCCGTCAGAGGTCTTCTAGTCCAGCCCCCCGCTCAGACAGGGGACTCTTTTGCCATGCAAGGCTTCTCCCCCCGCTGCAGCCAATCGGAGGACAGCCCGGCGCTTCTTGCAACAAGCGGCGGCAGGAAGCGCGCGGCTCGGACCTGCCGACCGGCTCGTTTCTCCCGAGCAGACGGACGGCAGCCATGGGCACCCCCTGGAAGCGCTGCGGGGCCCTCTACTGCTTCCTCTTCGAGTACGACACCCCGAGGATCGTGTCCATCCAGAGCCGCAAAGTGGGGCTCATGAACCGGCTGGTCCAGCTGGCTATTTTGGCCTACGTCATCGGGTAAGGAGGGCGCGAGCTTCTCTCTCCCTTCCTTTTGCGCAAGGTTTCTTAGGGACTAGCGCCTGGAGGGTCGACTTCACCCCCCCCCACCCCCCCCGGAACGAGTTTTTGTCGAGCTGGGGGAGAAAGTTGAACCTGTTGAACAGCTGCCTGGGTCCGCTTTGATTTCCCCCAGCAGAGACTGGAGAAAACGATCTCCTCCCCAGCAGCAGATTCGACCGGCAAATCTTGAGCCAAACTCATCCCCGCAACGCCCCGGATCTCCATTCCCTTGATCAGCAATTTGGCTTTGAATCTTTTTCCTCTCACGCCAAACTATGTTCGTGCAGGGAAGACTCACATTTCCTACTCCTGGTTTGTCCCCGGAAGAAACACGCCAGGCTCGTGTCCTTCCCTGCCTTCACCTCTCATTCCCAGAAGTTAAACTTTTGAAAAGTGGGATTTTCCCCAGGACGAGGCTCTTCAAACTTGGTGGTAAGTTTAAGACTTGTGGGCCTCCACTCCCAGAATTCCTGAGCTGACATGACTGGAGGAGGAATTCTGGGAGTTGGAAGTCCACCAGTCTTCCAGGTATCAAGTCTGAAGACCCCCCCCCCCCCCCCCTCCCAGTATTTGACAAGTCTGAGTGGCTCCGATAAGTCGCATGAAGCTTCTTTGCGGAGTTTCAAAGGGCAGCTGAAAAACGAAAGTAATGACAGGGAAGCCTGTCCAGGTTTTTGGTTTGGTTGTGCAAGAGTTTGTTCCTCAATTTTTTTAGATACTCAGTGAGTTAGCAAGACATAAAATGTTGGCAGGATTCAGCTGTCAAGGGAGGGTCAGATTTAGTCTGGTTGGCCCAGCAGGTTCTCTCTGGAGAAGGCAGCAGTACTTGCAGGAGGGGGGGGGGGTTCATTGCAGCACCTCCTTCCTCCCCAGAGAGGCTCACAGGGTCTTTGGCTGAGCAGGTTGGTCCTCCTCTTCCTCCAACTCAAAGTTCGGGGGGGGGGGGGCTTTGCCCCTTAGACCCTCTTCCTCAAGCCCAGGCCCCTCTTTCAGGTGGAGGGCAACCTATGTGGCCCCTCAGGGCTGCAAATTTGGCCCTTCTGGTCTTATGGACCTCCAGCTCTTTGGCCACGTGGAGCCCCCCTACCCTTCAGTCTGGTCAGCTCAGTGACTTCTCTGGCTTCTTCTGGCCTCCAGCCCAGGTGCCTCTGGAGGGCTTCAGCTCTATGGTCCCACAGAGCTGCTGCTCTGGCCTTTGGTCCTCCTTGTGCGGGGGGGGGTGGGGGGGAGAGGTTTGCAACTCTTTTGCCTCCCACTCCCTCCCCAGCAACTTATTTATTCATATTTTTATTTAATTTATGTGGACATCTAGCTTACTTGTCTGTGACTCCAACAAAACAGGATGGATGAAGCTCTTGGCCCCTCTGGGCTGCTTGTTTGGCCTCTTCAGGCCCTTCTGGCCCCTTGGGACCTCCAGCTCTCTGGTCCATATGCCTCTTCCCACCCCCACCCAGGGCTTCTGCTCTGACCTCTTCAGATGCCTCTGGAGGGGCTTCAGCTCTATGGTCCCACAGAGCTGCTGCTCTGGCCTCTTTGGTCCTCCAGCTCTTTGGCTCCTTCTGGCCTCTTCAAGACTTCAGCCTGGAGGGGCTTCCAAGTGCCGGAGATGCCCAGCCGGGAGTGACTTCTGCCCCCTTGGCTCCCTCCCCCTCAGGGCTGCTGCTCTGGCCTCTTCCAGCCCTTCTGGCCTCCTCCGCTTCCAGCCCCGATGCCTCTGGAGGGCCTTTGGCTCTCCTGGCCTCTTCGGGACTTCAGCTGCCCTCTCCTCTCCTCTCCTCTCTCCATTATCTACCTACATACCTATTTATATCTGTCTATTTCTAACTATCCTATCTATCTAATCTATCTAATCTATGGATGGATGGATCTATCTATCTATCTATCTATCTATCTATCTATCTATCTATCTATC
>BLBF01018736.1:3669-14359 GCA_015471245.1 Laticauda colubrina
ATATATATATATATATATATATATATATATATATATATATATATATGGACTGCACACTGCACTTTGTTTATTTATCCAAGGCTCTTTTTTTTTATTATATAAATTTTTATTAATTTTCTACAAACAGACAAACGTACAAAACATTAAAAACATCTACTCTCATATGTACTTCCGGTGTATCGGTTGGTTCATCAGTTTTGTGCATTCATTTTATAGTGTCAATTACAATTATATTGCATAACCACTCATATTGTCAATCCATATTCTAATATTACTAAAAAAATAAATAAAATCTTTTTCTGACTATACTTTTAATCATTCATGCTTCGTGAGATAACAATACTTCAAACAATTTATTCTATAACTTATCATATGATCATAACAAATCAATCCTAAAAACCCTTCATAGATATAATACTAATGCTCTATTATTGTATTTTATCATCTAACCATTGATAAAAATAACCCCAAATTGCATAAAATTGTTTATCTTCTTGTTCTCTAATTTCAAATGTCAATCTACTCATCTCAGCACATTCCAATATTTTCTCAATAATTTCTTCCTGCAATGGTATTTTCTCATTCTTCCAATTTTTAGCAAATACAATCCTAGCCGCTGTTAATACATTTACAATCAAATATTTCAAGTCTTTATTATATATATCTGGTAAAATTCCCAATAGAAAGATCTCTGGTTTCAAGTCTATGTGTTTCTTTGTCATTTTTTCCAACCACATGTGAATTTTAGTCCAATATTTTCTGGCGTTCTCACAAGTCCACCACATATGATAGTATGAGCCAGGTATCTGATGACATTTCCAACATTTTTCAGATTTGTTCTTGAACATTCTTGCTATTCTTGTCGGGGGAAGGTGCCACCTGTAAAACATCTTATACAAGTTTTCTTTATATGCTATTGACATTGTCATTTTATAATTTTGAGACCACAATTTTTGCCATTGCTCTAAATCAATTCCATATCCAAAATTCTTCCCCCAAGCAATCATAGTTTCTTTAACTTGTTCTTCCTCTAGCTTAATTCCCAATAAATAACCATAAAACTTTTTAATCACTTTCTCATCAGTACCCATCAATATCTTATCTAAATCAGTCTGTTTATCATAGAATCCTTCCATTTTAAAATCTTCAAGATATCTTGAGTGTATTTGCGCATATGAAAACCAATTCATCCTTATACCTTGTTCCTCTAAGTTTTGGATCGTTTTAAGTCCACCCTTTTCATCCAACAGTTCCCCATATCTAACTGTTTGTTCCTTTTTATAGATCATAGGATAGGAAAATGCTTCAATAGTCGATAACCAAACTGGAATTTTCAAGTAACATTGTTTTTTTATCTTCTCCCAATTTAACCACAAAGACTCCCGTATATAATGTCTTCTGAAATACCCCTGTGTTTTAGTTCCCTTGTACCATAAAAAAGCATGCCAGCCCAACAGTAAATCATGTCCTTCTAATGTCAACAATCTATGTTTTCTTAATGTTATCCATTCTTTGACCCACATCAAACTTGCAGCTTGATAATACAGTTCCCAATTAGGCAGGCCAAAACCTCCTCTATTTCTAGCATCTTGCAAAAGTTTTAACTTTATTCTCGCTTTTTTACCTTGCCATATAAACTTCAACATAGTTTTATTTAAATCTTCAAAATAGTCTTTTCCAAGTCTAATTGGTATTGTTTGAAAGAGAAATAAAATTCTAGGTAAAATATTCATCTTAATTGTTGAAATTCTCCCTATTAATGACAATTGTAAATTTTCCCATTTCTTCAAATCTGTAATTATCTGTTGTTTGAGTTTAATATAATTATTCTCTTTTAATGTGCTACATCTTGCTGTCAAATATATCCCCAGATACTTAACCTTATTTGTAACTTGGATTTTCAAAAGATCTGTCAGTTCTTCTCTTTGTCTCAATAACATGTTTTTTGTCAAAATCTTTGTTTTATCTTTATTTATTTTCAAGCCAGCCATCTCACCATATGTCTCTATCTTTTCCAATAACTTTGGAGCGGTTTCTAACGGGTCTTCCAGAATAAAAGCTAAATCGTCAGCAAAAGCTTGTAGTTTAAATTCTTCCTTTTTAATTTTCATTCCTTTTATACTTTTGTCATCTCTAATATTTCTATTCAACACTTCCAAAGTCAATACGAATAACAAAGGAGATAGGGGACATCCTTGTCTTGTACCTCTTCTTATATTAATAAGATCTGTAAATTCTCCCTCCATCATTACCTTTGCTGTCTGTTTATTATATATGGCTTCTATTGCTTGAATAAATTTTCTGGCAAAGCCCATCTGTTCCAATAATAATAACATAAATCTCCAGTTCACGTTGTCAAATGCCTTTTGAGCATCTAGGAATATCAAAGCCATTTGTTTTTCAGGATGAGCCTCATAATATTCCAAGGTATCCAAAATTACTCTCATGTTGTCTCTAATTTGTCTCTTTGGCAAAAATCCATTTTGATCAGGATGAATAAAATTATTTAAATATTTTTTCAGTCTTTCTGCTAAGATTGAAGCAAAGATTTTATAATCTGCATTCAATAAGGAAATAGGTCTATAGTTCTTAATTTGCAACGGGTCAGCCTCTTCCTTTAAAATAAGTGTAATATAAGCCTCTGACCATGTTTTGGGTGTCATCTTTTTTAACATAACTTCATTCATAATTTCTAACAATGGAGTGTTCAATGATTCTTGAAATTTTTTATAGAATTCTGCCGGAAGCCCATCTGGACCTGGTGCTTTCCCATTATTTTGTCTTTTAAATGCTTCATTTAATTCCATCATTGTTATATTGCTTTCTAACATTTCTTCAGTCTCTTTAGGTATCTTCGGTAAGTTAACATTCTGTAAATACTGTTTAATTTTTTCCTCATCAATATTCTCTTGTTTATATAGTTGTCCATAATAATCTCGAATAATTTCCTTTTTCTCCTTATTACCACAACAAACTTGACCTTGATCATCTATTAGTTTCAATATTTTTCTTGATTCCTTCTCCTTTCTCAGTTTATATGCTAGCCATCTACCTGGTTTATTTGCATCTTCAAAATAGTTCTGTTTAGAATTTCTAATTTTCTGTGCCAGTTCTTTTTTCTCTATTAATTCCATTTTATGCTTAATTACATCCAGTTTCAATTTAATATCTTTTTTCTGTGGTGTTTTCTGTAATTCTTTTTCAAGTCTTATATATTCATCTTCCAAGGCCTTGGAGGTTTGTCTTTTCCTAATATTCTTTTTTCTTGTATAGTCTATTATCAAACCTCTACATATGACTCTCTTCTCCAGCAGCTTCAAAGCCAAGCCTCAAGTGTTGAAACATTGATAAGAGTCCAGGAAAACACCTGTAATAATATTTTTCTGTGCTCTCCCTCCATCTTATCACATTAAAATGTCCTTGAGGAGTGTTTATACATTTCTCCCCAGTTCAAATAAAATATTTTCAAGCCTCTAGTTGGCAGTGTTGCACAGTCTCTTAATACTTTTTCCCCCCACTCAGCCAGAAAGAAAAGTAATGTATACAAAACTCAGAGGGAGAAAAAAACAAACAAAGGGGGCCTCTATCCTAAAGAAAATTAAAAAATCAAAAGAAGCATAGAAATATATATAAGAAAAAATTCAATCTGATTAGCTACAAAATCACATTAAATTCCTCAGAGAAAAAAATAGTAAGGAAAGAATCCAAGCCTCAATTTGACATCACTTTAAAAAACGCCGCTCAAGGAGATTCCAGTCAAAGAAAAATAAAGGTTTCTTCTTTGTTCAGGATATCCTTTCAGGTCTCAGCCAATTTGCAATACAAAAGGAAGTTTCTCACTCAGCCGACACACCCTCTCTCCAGCCTCTTTCTTTTCGGAGCTGTCCCGACTTCAGCAGCTTTGGAGGCTGCCTTTTCACCGCCAGCAAAAGGGCTTCTCCCGGATCAAACCAGAGATTTTGCGATATCTCTGGGATCCTGGGACTGTGCCCTTCACAATCCCCGTCTCTACGGGACGGTTTAGGTCCGTTAGGACCGACCGGGGTGAAAATATCAGCTGCGATCTCAGAGCCCCGAGATCGCAGCTGTAGCACCGAGACGAGGCTCCGCCTTCCCCAGGCTTGCATATTTGAGGCCTTATACTACTTGTTTTGTTTTGATTTCCCAGCTCAAAATGATGGGGATTCTAGGCTCACTTTTGGCATCTTATATCTTAAGTTCAGCAAAGCATCATGCAAGATCTTTTCTTATTATATACTTACTAAATTCATGATTTTTTTTTCTTCCTTAAATTTATATACCATTTCCTACCAGGAGATCAAAGTAGTGCACATAATATTCTGTCTCCTAGTTTTTTTTTCCCTCACAACAGCCTTGGGATGTTGATTGGGCTGAGAAGCCCAGTCGTACAGACAGTTTCCATGATATCTTAGTAGATCACAAATAAATTGACCTATGATGGTTTTTTTGCTGATTTATCTCATCTTTTCGAATCGTATCAAGTCAAAATAAGTTGACTTAGCTTGTGGTTGAGATATCAGGCAGAAGGGGGAGGAACCCTGGACAACAATGACCAGTCGTCGGATCCTTATGACAGCGAGGACGAGGGTGAAAACGACCCAATGGTGAGTGGACTGACTCCCCCTTTTATCTTCCCAATACAGCTTACACTGAATAAGGGAGCTTTCCAAGCCCTAATAGTTTCAGTTGCACCAGATGTGTGATCAATCTAACCACAGTCCTAAAACGGAATCAGAGTAAAAAAGCTAGCCAATCCGTTTTGAACATGTAGATGGAGTTCACTTTGGAATGTCGCTTGTTTGAGACAATGACCATTTGCAGGGCATATATAGCAGAGCAGGGGAGAATGAGACACCTAGAAGGTCCAAGAGAACTTAGCATGAATAAATTAAATAGGGACTAAGCTAACTGACCATATTTCTTTCCTGGAGAAAGGGGAGAAACATCCCATTTTGATAAATCTTGTACTGAAGTCAGTTGAACTGGTAACAAGATCAGTGATGAAATTCAATTTTTTTTACGACCAGTTCTGTGGGTGTGGCTTGGTGGTCATGGCAGGGGAAGGACACTGTAGAATCTCCAGTCAGAGGTGGGATTTGCTGGTTCTCTGAGCTACTCAAAATTTCTGCTGCTGGTTCTCCAGAACTGGTCAGAACATGCTGAATACCACCTCTGAACAGGACAAGGCTCTTCATACACCTAAAGATAGCAAAAGTGAGTGAAGCCATCACAAAGGATTGTGTGGTATTTGCCTCTCTAGGAAAATCTCTCAGAGGTTCCAGATTTGCCTTCCAGGGTCTACTTACTGCAGGGTTTCTCAACCTTAGCCAACTTTAAGATGTATGGACTTCAACTCCCCAAATTCTCTAGACAGCATGTGCTGGCTGGGGAATTCTGGGAGTGGAAGTCCACGCCTCTTAAAGTTGCCAAGGTCGAAAAATAATAGTCTACTACCTGAGGCTTTTAATTTAGAGCCATTAGAGCCTAAGATTAGAGTATTTAAAAGACTATTGGACAAAAAAACCAGAGCAGAGCTGATTTCTCTAATTCCAGAGGCAGGCCTAGAATCAATGACTGGAAATTGGATGGAAAGAGATGTTCACCAGTGTTAAAATAAACATGCTAATAGTGACTACTCATGCACAGTGGAATATGCTTAGTTACTTGATATCAGTTTGATACATTCCTTAAGCAGACAAAAAGCATTCTGTTTTTTCTATCATTCTTGATGTCCATATGTTTAATCAGTAACAGAATAACCCAGATCAACAGAATTGGCCTAATTTGGTCTCGCAACCTTGAGAAGATCATTTGTTTTGTTTTGCTGTAGAATCTGGACAGCTGCAAGTTTGTTTTGCTTCTTGCTGCGATTGGGAAGCTTTGCAGTGAAAGGCAGTGCCCTGAGGGTGTCCTCCTGACATCACACATCTTTCCTACTTTCGATGTAAACCTCAGAAATCCCTAATAAAAGCACCTGAGGCAAACAAGATTATTAATGGCATTGGTCTAGGCATATGTCAGGATGCATGGCTTTGATTTATGGAGTTAAAAAGTTATTAATACTCATAACTGGCACATACTCAGGATAAGCCACTTGCAAAATTTTCTGAGCTCAAACTGGATCAATCACAAGCCCACTTGCTTAAGAGACACCTCTTTGTCAATTAAGCTGTTTATCCTCTCCTCAGGTCACCTGGTGGGTGGCCTCCAGAAGAACTGAGAAAGTCAGCAGTTCTTATAATGGAACCAAAGGCTGAAAGGCTACGTTTATCTCTCTTTCCTCTTTCCCTTTGAAACATTCCAGGGCGTGTGCGCTTCAGTACAGAACATTTGGCACATACCACAGGCTGTTTAAACTCCTCACTGACCTGAGGAGGAGTAATTTTATAGCATCTGGATTAGTTTGGGAATATAAATGCATCTGCTGTAATATTTATGTTACCCTTGAAGCACATACACCCTGATTCCAAGCAAGGGGGAGGTTTTTTTTTTTCCCCAAAAGCATTTTGGACTCTTCAGAGGGTACTCGAGTTAATGGAAAATTTTAAATACTAGTTCAGATAATTAGGGTAAATGTTTTGGAGGGATCAAATAAACAGCACTGCCTACATTTGTTTTCAGCTCAATGTTTTCTTCTCAGGCAGCAACAATAAACTATTGATTCATTGAGCATAAGATTGCTATCTGAAGTATAGTATTATTTTCAGTTAGTACAGAAGTAGCTAATCCACAGATTGTACTTGCCTGTGCATATAGCATTGTGTCAGAATAGAGCTGGAAGGGACCTTGAAGCAGTGGTGGTATTCAGCAGGTTCTCACCAAATCGGGCAAACCGGTAGCAATAATTTGGCGTGAGTCGCCAAACTGGTAGTAAGTTCTGGCTGGCCACAGCCCCTGACTCGGTCGCCCTCCTGCCCAATGCTTGTTTACCCAGCCTGCCTGATGTTCGCTTAAGGTATTTCTTTTTTTCCCTCCCGATAATCAGCTGTACATAGATCAGCTATGCTGGGATTTCCCTTGCTGAGGCCCAGGAAGGCAAAAAAATGGCTCAGCTCCCCTCTCTATTTTTTGCCTTCCTGAGCTTCAGAAGAGCCTTCGGGGAGCAAAACATCCCTCAGAGGCTCTTCTGAGGCCAGGAAGCTCCCAAAATGGAGCGTGGAGGGGTGCTGCGTGCCCCTCCCATGCTCTGTTTTTTTTTTCTTCCTGAGCCTCAGAGAAGCCTTAGGGGAGCAAAAATGCCCTGCCCTAGAGTCTCCTCTGAGGCCCAGAAGACCCAAAAAATGGTTGGGGGCTGAAAAAAAGCAAAAAATAAAAAGCCACGCCCACGCAGTCACATCACCACGCCCACCAAGACATGCCCACAGAACCGGTAGTAAAATTTTTTGAATTCCACCACTGCCTTCAATATCTTCTCGTCCAATCCCTTGCTCAAGCAGTAGACCCTATTCCATTTCAGACAAGTGGCTGTCCAGTTGCTTCTTGAAAACCTCAAGTGATGGAACACCCATAATTTCTAAAGGCAAGCTGTTCCACTTGTTAATTGTTCTCACTATTAGGAAGTTTCTTCTTAATTCCAGGTTGCTTCTCTTCTTGATTAGTTTCCATCCATTGTTTCTTGTCCTGCCTTCTGGTGCTTTGGAACACAAGTTGCCTCCCTTTTCTTTGTGGCAGCTCCTCAAATACTGGAATAGTGCCATCATGTCCCCCCAGTTCTTTTCTCTGGCTATATCCAATTCCTGCAACCGTTTGTCATAAGTTTTAGTCTCCGGGCCTTTAATCCAGGGGTGGGTTTGTACCAGTTTGCACCTATTCGATAGAACTAGTTGTTAACATTCTAAGCAGTTCGGAGAACCGGTTGTTAGAAGAAATTACTGGCCTAATCCTGTCAGGAAGGCAGGAAGGAAACATTCTGGTGTTGCTTACAGAAACTGCCTCTCCGTTAACCCTTGTTACATTCTTGGCAGGACTAGACTTCCTGTCTCAGGAATGTCTCTGGAGTTTTTTTCCTCTCCTTTGCTGGTACTTTGCTTGAGTGGAGTGACCATTTAAAGTTACAATGGCACTGAAAAAAGTGACTTATGACCATTTTTCATACTAATGACTGTTGCAGCATCCCCACAGTCATGAGAGCCCAGGTGAGAAGATGTGTGCCTCGATGTGAGTGATATTGAGTTGACCACGCCCAGCCAATAACATAACCATGAAGCTATGCCTACCAACTAAGCCACGTCCACATAACCAGTTGTTAAAAAAATTGAATCCCATCCCTGCTTTATTCATCTTAAGCCCCTGTCACACTGCACCAATGGATGCAAAGAGGATGTAAAACAGACAAAACAGCTTGCCATCCGTTGGTTAACACGATGTATCCGTTCTGTACTCACTGTCTCCATTTTGCTTCCTCTCCATCTGTCCAGCATCCGTCTATTGACATTTCATCCGCTCAGAAAGTTTTGAGCTGCTCAAAACTTTTGCGCGGAAAATGTATCCAATTCGTCCATTCTGCATCCGCTACGCATCCGCTACGCATCTGCTACGCATCCGCTATGCATCCGTTCTGCATCCGTTACGCATCCGCTATATCCGCTAGGCATCCGCTGCGCATCCGCACAACTCCATCCGCTCGGACGCAGGGAGGAAGCGGAACGGACTCAGAACGGATGGAGAACGGATGCAGAACAGATGCCTAGTGGAAACAAAGCGTTTAAAAAGGAAATATGTTCGCAGAGGGGACCTATCTCAGATATTAAGGATGTCTACAGGATGCCTAGAGGATGCCTAGAGGATGCAAAGGGACACCTATACTGCCTATAAAAAGGGGGAGCAACTCGTCTGCATCTCACTTTCAGACCAGCAGCCCAGCTGTGCAGACCTCTGCAGCCTTCATTTGACTCTTCCTCTTCCACAGCATCCAGTCATGTCCACTGTGGATTGCGACAAAATCCTTTTGGCAGCCAACATCCTTCTGCAACACTGCAAAACCATCTACAGTCTCTGTGAACTCTACTACGGGAAGAAAAGGAGGCACCCAAAAAATGTCTGGGTCAAAAGATGGTTCACCAGAAGAGCACAGTACGTACTTTACGACAAGCTGATGGTGGAGCTCAGGAACAAAGACACTCGGGCATTCCAGAACTTCATGAGGATGCCTCCAGCCATGTTTGACGAACTTGTGCAGCGGCTGACACCCAGGTTGACCAAGACAAACACCAACTTCCGGCCCAGCCTGGAACCTGGGCTCAAGGTGGCACTCACTCTGCGCCACCTGGCCTCTGGGACCACACACAGAAACATGCAGTATGCCTGGAGGGTGCCACACAACAGCATCAGCATTGTGGTCAGAGAAGTGGTGCAGGCCATCATCGAAGAATACAAGGGGGAGCTCCTCCAGTGTCCCTCCACTGAAGAAGGATGGAAGAAAGTTGCAGAGCAGTGGTATCAGAAGTGGAACTTCCCCCACACCGTTGGAGCCATCGATGGCAACCACGTGGCCTGCAAAGCGCCAGCCAACTCACGGTCCTCTTATCACAACTACAAGGGCTTCTTCAGCATTATCCTCTTCGCCATGGTCGATGCTGACTACAAGTTCATGTACATCGATGCTTCAGGCAACGGCTCATCTTCAGATGCCCAGGTATACAATGCCAGTCACCTCAAGGAGGAGCTGGAAGGCAACCTAATAGTGGGCTTCCCAGATCCAGAACCCCTGCCCAACGACACACAAGATGTGCCGTACTTCATTGTGGGGGATGACGCCTTCTCTCTCACAATCTACCTCATGAAGCCCTACACCTCCAAATACCTCACCTGTGAAGAGAGGATCTTCAACTACAGGCTGTCCAGGGCAAGGCGGGTGGTGGAGAACGCCTTTGGCATCCTGGCCATCCTAGTTCCAGGTACTTCTCACCACCATGCTGCATCGCCCAGAGACCGTGAGAAGGATCGTGGAAGCTTGCTGCATCCTGCACAATCTCATGCGCACCCGCTACCCAGTCTTGCAGAACAGGCTCGTGGACCTCCAACAAGGCAATGGGGACATGGAGCCTGGGGAATGGAGGCAAGGGCAAAACCTGACAGACACTGAGGATGTGCAAGGCCCCAACAGAGCCTCACGTGAAGGGAAGAAGCAGCGCAACCTCCTGAGACACTGGTGCAACTCCCCAGCTGGAGCAGTAGAGTGACAAGACAGGATGATAGATGCTTAATGGATGCTTCCTTCAGCCTGTCTCATCACATGGATGAGATTGTGCCATGTATGTTGAGTGGCCCTACAATGAACAGGGCATTTAATAAAGAGTTGTGTTTATGTTGACATGTGTGGATGATTGATTATATTGTTATTGATAATAAAGGGCCATAGGTGTGGCACCTGGGAGGGTGGACCATACAGTCCCACTATGCTTGCACTGGAGGTTTATCTATCCCACAGCTATTAACCATCCCAAAGGTATCCCTGCCCATTCCACAGCTATCTCAACCCATCCCACTGCTATCTTAACCCATCCCACAAGCATGCAAAGGCTTAAACCATTTCTAAAAGTTTCCAGCAAGACTTTATTAAAAAAAAGAAATGAAGCAAGTGTGTGAATCAAAAATAGACTTTATTAACAACAAGCTATAAAACAAAAATGAGTCTCTGGCACTCCTCTTGGTCGCTCAGTCTCAGGGG
>BLBF01018742.1:0-10805 GCA_015471245.1 Laticauda colubrina
ATCTGGGAAGCCTATGATGAGGTTGC
Organism: Laticauda colubrina; assembly: GCA_015471245.1. Taxonomy (NCBI): domain Eukaryota; kingdom Metazoa; phylum Chordata; class Lepidosauria; order Squamata; family Elapidae; genus Laticauda; species Laticauda colubrina. The sequence continues at coordinate 27 of BLBF01018742.1, forward strand.
ATTCCAGCCCACCCTTGAGGTGACTGGCATTGTATACCTGGGCATCTGAAGATGACCCGTTGCCTGAAGCATCGATGTACATGAACTTGTAGTCAGCATCGACCATGGCAAAGAGGATGATGCTGAAGAAGCCCTTGTAGTTGTGATAAGTGGACCCTGACTTGGCTGGAGCTTTGCAGGCCATGTGCTTGCCATCTATGGCTCCAACGGTGTGGGGGAAGTTCCACTTCTGATACCACTGCTCTGCAACTTTCTTCCAGCCTTCTTCAGTGGAGGGGCACTGGAGGAGCTCCTCCAGGTATTCTTCGATGATGGCCTGCACCACTTCTCTGACCACAATGCTGATGGTGTTGTGTGCCATCCTCCAGCCGTACTGCATGCTCCTGTACGTGGTCCCGGAGGCCAGGTGGTGCAGAGTCAGTGCCACCTCGAGTCCGGTGTCCAGGCTGGGCCGGAAGTTGGTGCTCTGCTTGGTCAACCTGGGTGTCAGCCGCTCCACAACTTCATCAAACATGGCTGGCGGCATCCTCATGAAGTTCTGGAATGCACGAGAGTCTTTGTTCCTCAGCTCCACCATCAGCTTGTTATACAGTCCGTACTCGGCTCTTCTTGCGATCCATCTTCAGACACAGACACTTCTTGGACGCCTCCTTTTCTTCACATAGAACAGGTGAAAGAGCCTGTAGAGGGCTTCGCACTGTTGTAGAACGATGGCGGCTACCAAAAGGAGTGTGTGACGATCCATGGTGGAGATGACTGGATGCTGTGAAAGAGTAAGAGCCAGATGAAGGCTGAAGAGGTCTGCACCGCAGGGCTGCTGACTGAAAGTGAGATCCAGGTGATTTCCTCCCCCTTTTTATAGGAAATATCATTTTTCCGTTAGGTGTCCTTTTGCATCCTCTAGACATCCTGCAGACATCCTAAATATCCGAGATACGTCCCCTATACGAACAGTTTTTCCATTTTAATGCTTTGTATGCGAGCTGCATCCGCTTTCATCCTTTCTACGTCCGTGCTACTAACACTGCGTGTCCGTTCCGCGTCCGTTTTGCTTCCTCCCTGTGTCCGTTTTCCACTGGAGCAGATGCAAGTTGTGCGGATGCGCAGCGGATGCCTAGCGGATATAGTGGATGCGTAACGGATGACAACGGACGTCTAATGGATGTTCCCCGTATGCGTAGCGGATGTATAATGGACGTGTTGGATACATTTTCCACTTAAAAAGTTTTGTGCAGCTCAAAACTTTTTGAGTGGATGAAATGTCAGTAGATGGATGCTGGACGGATAGAGAGTATGAAAAACGGACGCAGTGAGTATAGAACGGATGCATCGCGTTAACCAACGGATGGCAAGTGTTTCTCTCCGTTTTACATCCTCTTTCCATCCGTTGGTGCTGTGTGACAGGGGCTTTAAAATCCTAGAAGTAGGAGAAAAATGATACAGTTATAATTTAGGTTCTAGGGGTGGGGAAATTATATGTTTTCTTTGCTGGGGAATAAAACTATATTTTTTATATATTTATAAATAAACTATATTTATTTTTTATAAAAAATAAAAAATTCTGGAGAGAATTTGGTCTAGTGATTAAGGCACCAGGCTACAAAGCAAGAGACCATGAGTTCACATCCTACCTTAACCATGAAAGCCAGCTGCATGAACTTGGGCTAGTCATTCTCTTTCTCAGCCCAACCCACCTCACAGGGTTGTAGAGTAAACAAGAGGAGGAATATGGATATATTCACCACCTTGAGTTATTTGTAAAAATAAGAAAGGTGGATAAGTAAGTAAATAAATTAAATGGCATATTTGGCAATTGGGTGTCATTTAGAGAAAATGGGTAAGAGGAATTAATGACACACAATGTGTATACATGAGTATGCTCGCTCTTTCCAATGTCAAGTTCGAAATGACATCAAGCAACAAATGAATTATTTCTACTGGAGACTGTGACTTTTGGGGGTTGTTTCTAACTTTTAATATTGTGGGGTAATTCCGGGTTGTGTCAGATCCAGAATTACCATGGACTTTGCCAGTTTGATGCTTTCCTAAATAAAAGAAATTGTTTTGGAAGATGGACTTTGCTATTTTCTTTTTAAATGGATTTCATCACTTGGAAACCTGACATCTAAAGCAGTATTTACATATCTTATTATCACATAACTTTGGCAATGGTTAAATTTTTGACAATATAAACCCTACACACACTGACTCACACACATTCCATTCCACTCACCTCCACCCATTGCAGGGGTGAGTAATAGTCATTAGAAAACTTACCTATTTCAGTAGGCTTATTCCAAAATGTAGAAAAGCTAAAAGTTGTGAAAAGCAAGAAAGCAGGTGTCATTGCAATTATACCTTTCTCTCTCTCTCTTTCTCTCTCCTTTCAAAAACACTTTATTGTCTCCAAAAAGAATGCTGAATATATAGCAGGATTTCTTTTTTTATCAAACAGAAAGTGTTCTACTCCTGGATGTCACCTTACATTCATTATCATCTAGCTCTCACATGAATGCCCTAGATTCCTAACTAAAACACCCTCTGCCTCTCCACATTTCCCTGCACTTTTTTCCTAATTCCCTGGTCCCAGGCTGTACCTTCCTTGAAGAAATTAATCACTTGGGGATATGTGTGACAGCTTGCAATGATCCCCAGACTGAACAGAAGCAAAACAACACCCCCCAAAAAAGGTAATACAAAGAACAGTCATATCAAGGAATTAATCAAATGTACTTTTGCTGATGACATTCATACTGCTTTTCAACAGTACTGCTTCTCACATTAAGGTTTTTTTTTTAATCATGAGTAACTTGTTTCTTTAGCCTGTCATCAAAGGAATAAATGTCACCCTGAATTTTCCATTTGAGAGTCCACAAGTGTCTCTAGTAGGTAAAGCATTCCAAACTTAGATAGAATGTTCTCTGTTTCAAAGCCCAGTTGCAATGTACTTGGGAAGATATTTTTGTTCTCCAGAAGAATATAGTACCATATTATCTACCAAAGCACACACACTTGTAAACTGATTTAGAAAACACAGACCAGCAAAAAACAAAATATTTTACTCATGTTGATAGATGTAGATTACAGAAGATTTTCATAACTGCAGGCTGCAGAAGAGGCTGTTATTTTGCTGTAAGAAATCTATTAATGAAATCAGAAGGACCCCAGGATATCCACTTAAAATGGAAGCAAGCTCCTAAATCTGTTCAGAACATGAGAAGAATATGACAGCATTATAACAATAATTGAAGTAGATGATAAAGCCATAGTCCCATGCAAGTACATGTGAGTACATGCATGTGCATATGCTTGCACACTCTATGGATGAACAGATGGATGTATGGACAGATTGATGAATGGATGAATAAGCAGGAAAACAGCCTGGATCCCAAAGTCTAATCAAGCACCTCATATTCCAGTGATTAAAAAAATAGAACAGTGTGATCATAAAATGGGGAAGTTAAGGAAGTATTGCAAGAAGATAGGTGCAGTAGTTTTCCATACCTAAATTTCCAGGCTATGTTTCAAGGATTACAAGTAAAATAACTATGTTACATTGCTGCTCTTTCACTGAATTGTCTCTTCCAGAAAACAAATTCTAGCAAATGGATGGCCACATACATGGAATCATAATACTGGAAATTACACAAATGGAAATAACCCATTATAGCCTTCCTACTAAATCCCATTCATCCAAGCTCTGCATAAAATCCCTTACTTCCAAAGCAGTCTTCTCCCCATAAAATAATATGCATTATCAAGATTATTTTCTAAAATTCCATTACATTGACGTTTTTGTTTCATTTGAACCTTTTGATTTTTGTCTCTATTATTTAGAAGAACAGAAAGCAACTCTGCTTCATCAACTCTGGCAACAGGGCCTGCAAGCATTTGGTGATAAAAATCTTCCCAGCAGACTAAATACTCTTTAACTTTTTCATCCTTTCTTCACAGTCCTGTCCTAGCTGGAGAGAAGTATTTATAAGTAGCCATAAATGTGAAAAATAGTAAACATATAAGAGCATGTGATAGTGAATTCCAAAGTATAATTACACATTATGCTATGTGTATGTATGCAAGCAGGCTTATGCACTGGAGACAAATTCCTTGTGTTTCCAATCCAGACCTACCAACCCCTGATAAAGGAAAATCTGGAGACCCATGAAAAAAAATCTGGAGATTCTATAAAAAATAGTGAGATTCACGGTCACGTGAATAACTAACCAATCAGAGCATGTTATATCCGGTGGTAGAAAAAGCAAAATGGAGGCGCCCAGAGTAAAAAGAAATGTGCTGTATGTATATATGACTGTATGGTAATATCGATATTGCATGATCTGAGAAGTGGCGTCATGTCGTTTGTGTGAGAATCAGATTTATGTGCGTATCAGCCGACCCCCAAATTTGAAAAAAAAAAAAAAACGTTTTACATTCGGCGTGAGATTGAGGAGCCTTGTCGTGAGACCGTGAGAAATGACAAAAAATCATGAGACTCACGGCAGAACCGTGAGAGTTGGCAGGGCTGCCAATCACAGTTGGCCAATAATTCCTATATATCTGTATATTCATATAATTTCTTTTTGTCTGTCCTTATTCTTCCAGGATTCACTTTTCATTGGCTGACCTCTGATTCTAATATTTTGGGGAAAAAAGGAAAATAGCTTCTCTTTGTATACTTTATCTGCACATCCTGTCATGCCCCTGTCAGAGTCTGAATCCAAGGAGGAAGATGAACAGCTGACAGGGAGTGGAAGTGTGGCTCTGTTGGCTGTGGAGGAAACTGGGGAAGGGCAAAGTCTGGCTATGCAGAGCAGGGAAGAGGTAGAACAAGGGAGAGGGAATTCAGAGGAAAACCCAGGCCCACCTTCATCCTAGGGCATGCAGGGAGGAACAGAAAAGAGTAACATGGGTTGTGTGGCTTACCAGAGGAAAGGGCCCTGATTCCCTTCATTAGCCATACCTGGAAAGAAAGTTTAAAAGAAATGTAGGCTGCATGCAGCAGCTGCTGGGAGTAAATGTGAGTTTATTTTGTGTTGACTTTGTTTATCTGTGTCCCTGGCATCTTTTTAACCGTGTTGAGCTTTGCCATGCCTTCATATCTGGAATTCTTGCTCCTGCCTTGCCAAACTGTTTACCTCATTTTGCCTTGATTGGACTTATAGATACAGTTTTTGTTGACCACATTTGGGACTTGATTCTCTGCAGTCAAAGGCTGTTCCTGGGAGCTCCAGCCAGAAGGTAATCAGGACATTGGGGGCAAAGCTGGAGCTAATAAAGGGACTCATATTGATTAACTGACTGTGTTGCCTTTGTGCCATACCCCGGGTCATCACACATTCTTTCTTCATAAGTAAGTTGTTCCAGCCTCTTAATAATTTCAATTGTCCTTCTCCGAATGTTCCACTGTACCTTTTTCGAGATTCAGCAACCAGAACTGCATACAATAGTCCCGATGCAGTTGTACCACTGATTTATAAATGAGCATTATAATGTTGGTATTTCTATTTTCAGTAGCATTTATTTTCATCCCTAGCACCTTGCTGAACTTTATTATAGCAGATGTACACAGAGTCAAAACCCTGACTGAGCTTTCATTGGTATTATAAGACCCCTTTCCTCTTCAGTCACTACGAGATCTGATCCCATTAGTTTACATGAGTAATTAGGACTTTTTCCTGCAAGGTAAATCGCTTTATGCATTGAATGATACCTCTTATTTTGATGCCCAGTCCCTTATGTGTAGAGATTCTTTTGCAACTCTTCATATTCCCTTATTGGTTTTATCAGTCTGGCTAATATAGTTTCATCAGCAAATTGAACTACACCATCAGTTACACCTGATTCCAAATTATTTATAAATATGTTAGAGAACATTAGTATTAGGATAGCACACTGAGAGACCCCACAAATTACATCCCTCCATTGTAAGAAATGTCAATTTATTTATTTATTCCCGTTCTTTGGTCACAATAGAAGATTCTTTTATTGCATGGCAGTTAAGCATACTGAGAAATATTTGATGAGAAATTTAATCAAAGGCTTTTTAAAAATCTAAACAGAACATACCTACTGACTCATTCTTTTCCACCTGCTTAATAGAGAGCTAGTTGGTCTAGTGGTTAAGGCAAACTAGAAGATAGGAGATCATGAGTTCTAGTCCTGCCTTAACATGAAACTCAACTGGGTGACCGTGAGCCAGACACTCTCTCCCAACCTAACTCATTTCACAGGAGGAAGGCAGAGATGGTATTGAGCAGGTTCTGACCAGTTCTGGAGAACCGATAGTGGAAATTTTGAATAGTTCAGAAAAATGGCAAATTCTACCTCTGATTGGAGATTTTACAGTATCCTTCCTCTGCCACACCCACCAAGCCACACCCACAGAACCGGTAGTAAAAAATATTGAATCCCGCTACTGAAAGAAGGTATGTTTGGATAAATTTGCTTCCTTGAGTTATTTGTACAAAAAACAATAAAGGTGGGATACAAATAAATAAATAAATAATAGCATCCTCACAAAACTCAAATAGGGTTTGTTTTTAGTGAAGCCATATTGGGTATCCTTTGTTAAGGCCTGAGTCTCCAAATGTTTGGTAATTTTATCTTTAATAGCAGGAACATATATGAAATAGTTGGATCTCCCCAGGAGCCATTCTTTAAAAATTGGAATTATGTTGGCCAATTTCCAGTCCTTAATTACAGAAGCCAAAAGTAGAGACAAGTTACATACTTTAGTTAGGACATCCACAATGTCATCTTTAAGCTGCTTAGTATTCCTCAAGTGGATACCATCGGGGGCCTGGTAATAAATTCAATTGGTCAGCAAGCCTGAGCTTTCTTCCCTTGTTACCACAGCATGGCTCAGTTAATCTGACTCCCTCCCTGAGATTAGTTGCTAAGACTCAGGGATCTGCCCCAATTTTTCTCCTGTGTAAACAAATCCACATGATTTCTTTCAGCTTCTCCACAATTTCCTTTTATCTTCTTAACACACCTTTGATCTACCAGCAGCCCCCTTGTCTGGCTTCCTGCTTCTAATTGTATTTGAGGATTCTGTTATAATACTGTATGTCTTTGCAATTTGGGTAATAGATTCCTCAAATTTTCTTTTTGCCTCCCCTCCCAGTCTCTTTGCATTTCTTTTGCTAGAGAAGTTGTAATTTATCTTGGGTTTGGAATAGTTATAATTGTTATAGCCTGCCTTTCCTCCAATAACTCAAGGTAGCATTTGTGGTACACATAAACCCTGGAATTTCATCCTTACAGCCACCTGCTGAGATAAATTAAGCTGAGAGGTAATCACTGACCCAAAGTCTCCAAGTGAGATTCATGGCTGAATGGTGAATTGAAATAGTCTCCCTAGTTCTAGTCTAGCATTCTAGCCACCACAGCATACTGATTTTAACAAAATAAGCTTCTTTCTTTCTTTCTTTCTTTCTTTCTTTCTTTCTTTCTTTCTTTCTTGGAAAACGCGTAGGATTATTCTGCAATGTAGATGACTCTACAAAAACAATGGATTTTACACCTGTTAGAAGTACTGCCTGTTTAAAATGGCAAGATAAAGAAGTTTGCAGATTTAAACTCGGAACTGATGCATTTTCTTGGATAATGGGGTTGTCAGATGCTTTGTCAATTTTTGTCAACTCTTTTGAAATGTTTTGCATTCAGATAAAAAATAGATTAGGACAACCCTTCTCCATTTATTACTATTTATAGGCGATGGGTGAAATTTGAAGAACTGCTGCCCTCTGCAGGAATTTGCCTTTGTCCAATCTTTCTACCTCATTAGTAAGCTTGCAGGAAAACATAATATGGATGAATGATATTGATTCACTTAAAATAGTTCCAGCTACTTGTTAATACAATGTTATTTCCAAGGTGCAGCACAGATAGATGATAGAGGGTACCTACAACTCTGGAAAATTATTCTTGTTGGTCTACAGTGCATAATTGTCAACATGATGGGTGAAAGAAGCAAAGGATGAAATATGCATCAGAACACAACCTCCTGAATTACATAATTCTGATTGGTATTGGAACACAAGTAACAAAGGCTGATGGTTACATTGTGACCTCACATCATGCCCCTTATGCTTCTTTTCAACATCTTAAGGCTAGGTCACACTGGCCGATGGATGCAAAATGTATGCAAAAAGGACACAGTGGACGAGCAAAATTTCAGGGGTGGCTCCATCCATTGTTATCCGCTCTCAAAAGTGCCCCAAATTTGCATAAACAGAACGGAAAACAATGGAAAGGAATGGACGTGGGGAGGATGTAGCGGGGATGTAAAGCGGATGTTTGTAGGAAGCCTAGCGGATGAAAGTGGATGGAAGCAGATGGCACATCCGCAGGGCTTCCGGGGGAGAATAGCGAAGCGGACGTATAGCGGAAGGAGCGGATGCATAGCGGATGACGCGGATGCATCACGGATGCCTATAGGATGCATAGCGGATGCATAGCGGATGTGTAGCGGATGCAAAGCGTTCACTGCGCATGCGGGGAGAATGAATTGTGTAAGCTCCGTGGATATAAAAGGATGCAACTCGCAAGCAGTCACCATTCAGAGGAAAGACCTGCTGCCAGAGACATCTTGAGAGAACACCATGGGGAAGAAGAGGAAGCCTGTGCCTACTGCTGCCAGCCCTGGCAAGAAGGACAGAACCACCATCCCACCCCCTGGCGCTGACTCTGAAGCTGCTGGTGCTTCTGCTGCTGCTGGTGGTACTCCTGGTGTTGCTGCTGCTGGTGCTGCTGGTGCTTCTCCTGCTGCCGGTGGTGGTGGTGCTTCTCCTGCTGCTGCTGGTGGTGGTGCTTCTCCTGCTGCTGCTGGTGCTGCTGCTGGTGGTGGTAGTGCTGCTGGTGCTGCTGGTGCTTCTCCTGCTGCTGGTGGTGCTTCTCCTGCTGCTGCTGCTGCTTCTGTGATGGACCAGCCCCAAGGCCCTCAAAGCCCTGCTGCTGAAGGCCCTGAAGCCCCTGCCAGAGGGAGGAAGAGGCAAGGCAAGGAGAAGGGAGAGAGGAAACAGTACTCCATTTCCAAAGACCATGAGGAGGAGGTGCTGGAATGGCTGAGGGAGAATGAGTACCTATGGAGGAAGGGCCACAGGCTCTATCACGACACCAAGAGAAAGCAGGCAGCTTGGAGAGAGAAGGCGGAGAGCCTGGGCTACACTTCAGATGTACTCCTTGGATGGTGGGAGCACATGCACACCTGGTATGGCAATCTGCACCTGAAGAAATCTGGGCAGGCTGCTGTCAAGCTCACTGACTGGGAGACCTATGTCATGGCCAGGTGCAGCTTCCTGGAGGGTGAGATCCACCACTGAGAAGCAGCCGCTCTGTCAACCCTCTCCCTCAGACAGCCCACAGAGAGCCACTCCTCTTCCAGTCAGGAGACAGCTACCATGTCCAGGCAGGTGTCTTTGGAGGGCCTCACGACAGAGACACCCCCTGACAGCTGCACTCCCCATGCCGGAGGAGTGTCTCAGATGGAGCAAGAAGAAGCAGCCACCAGAGACCAAGTCACCCCCACCCCCAGCTCCACCTCCACAGAAAGCAGGCAGAGAGGCAGACCGGAGGGACAGAGCCACACTGTCCTCTTGGAGATCAGGGACACAATCAAAGCCAGCACAGATCTCCTCTCCCAGATGGTCCACTTTGACATACCATCCTCGAACCACAAGCCCTTCATCACGTACGTGAGCCAGACCCTCATGGACATGCCCGAGACCAAGTACCAGGTGATGAAGGAGAGGATCACAGCTCTTCTGCACCACTCTCTAGGCCCAGCTGAACCTGCTGCTACCCACTTCAGATCTGGTCCTCCACCCCAGCCGATGTCATAGCCCTTCCACGGATTTCAACAGCCCCTCACCTACCAAGCCTACCACTACCAGGACTTCCCACAGCACAGGCAGCCCTTCCCAGTCCAGGCCCAGGTTCCTCAGACACCAGAGATGCCACAGACACCTCACCTGACCCAGCTGCAGACCAGACAGCCCCACTACACTCCTCCTTCCTCCATCCCACAGCCAAGCCCTTCCTCAGAAAATCTGTCATCAGTCTTGGGCCTCACATCCCAGGTACTTGAGGAAGGGCCTCTCAACCTCATGGGACTGAGTCAGCTCTCTGAGAGCTTCCTGCACACACCATCTCCTGTTGTACTCTCGGGGCCAGGCACCCCAATGGCGCCTCAGACCAGCACTCCAGCAGCAGCCACCTCCACAGTCCCTGGCCCCTTTACATCTGAGACCATGGGCATGCCTCAGAGTGACTGAGAAGAGTGCCAGAGACTGAGTTGTTACCTGTTTACTTTATCTTTGCTTAAGACACTTTACTTGGGTCATTTTGCTTTTTAATAAAGTCATACAGTTTGTTATTAATAAAGGTTATCTTTGCTTCACACACTTGGTTCATTTTATTTACTTAATAAAGTGTTGGTTAAAACTTTGAAAAAAGGGTTAAGCCTTTGCATGCTTGTGGGATAGGTAAGGATAGTTGTGGGATAGATAAACCTCCAGTGCAAGCATAGTGGGACTGTACGGTCCACCCTCCCAGCTGCCACACATATGGCCCTTTATTATCAATAACAATTTATTCATTGATCAACACATTTCAAAATAAACAAAACTCTTTATTAATGCCCTATTCATTGTAGGGCCACTCAACATACATGGACCAATCTCATCAGTGTTATGAGACGGGCTCAAGGAAGCATCCATTAAGCGTCTATCATCCTGTCTTGCCACTCCACTGCTCCAGCTGGGGAGTTGCACCAGT